>PVKA01002665.1:0-86385 GCA_004027165.1 Ctenomys sociabilis | reverse complement strand
GACAATTTGGAAAGAAGCTGCGGGTGTCCGGGCTTGGCCTTCCCGGGCCTTGCCAGGAGTGTGCGTCCGTGCGGTTAGGAGCTCCAAGGACAGAGGCCCTTGGAACTCCAAGGCGGAAGCACAGAGACGCCGGCCCGCAGCAGCGCGGTGCAGCTGCGCTGTGGGAACCTGACCCGCAGGCAGCGACGAGGTGCTGCGTGAGGTCGAGGTGCCGAACATGGGCTGTACTCTTGCACTCGTGCATGCGTGACGCCCAGGGCCACTGAAGCTTCCAGAGAGGCTCATTTTTTTTGCGTGATCACAGAATTACTTTGGTTGTTTATTTTAACTAATAGATGAAAACATAAAATTTCTTCAAAATAATGGGTGTCGTGCAGTGTGTTGATATATGCCCATATTGTGTAAGGTCTAATTCAAGAAAAATATCTTCCCTTCTAAATAATCTTTATTCTGGCTTCTAGCGCTGGCCCACTTTTCATGTCACATGCTTCTCAGAATTTTACCTGAAGCTGTTCTTCATAATTACATCTGACAACCATTCTGATGACCTGTTGGTTACTGGAATAGACATATCTACAATTTTTGTATGTTGGAAGTACTTTTGATATTTCTGCCAGAATAAAGGCAGGAAAAGAATGACACTTGAAGGAATCCTCAACACGATATATTTTGCTAAATTCTTGGTACCATCTATTAGTTTAGGAGTCCATTTGCAGAAAATTCACTTAGATTTTTATAAAATTGTATTACATAGTTTCACTACCAGGAAATAATAAAGAATTCATGAGTCATTTCATTTTATAAAATGTGTATATATTTCTTTTGTATTAAATTAACACAACTTTTATTTTAATGCTAGAACAACACATTTGCCTCCATTTTTAATGTAATTGAAATCACATAGAAATCTTGTCTCTTCTGGGCTCTTATCTCTCAGAAGCTCCAAGGTGCTGGCTTTGTCTTTTGAAAGTTCAAAGAAAAGCACACAAGAAGAATATGCAAGGTTCTCACAGGGCCACCCTCAGGCCCAAATCACAGAGAAAGACTGGAGAGACTGCAGCACAACTCCCCTCTCTTCTAGCTTGCACAAGAAAATCCACGAGCCAAGATCTATCAGTCCTTAATTTTAAAATGTAAATGGTAAATAATTCGTAAAGTCCTGCTCAATAGTTCTAGAATCGTAAGCTCACGAAAGCTAAGTCACTGAAGAAGCAACTTACTTACATTCCTCAGAATTCATTTTGCAACTGATCTTCCCAAGCCAAATATATTTTGAACACTTTTATTTGTCAAACCCCACTATTTTTAAAGCAAATAACATGTAAAATGAGTGAATAAAGAATAAGCCCCCTGCCACATCCGTCTTTTACGGCGACCTCTCTGAGCCGGGTGTAAGCGCGCCTCCTGCCTCCCTGCCGCCCGCCGGCTCAGTGGATGGCTGGCCGGCACTGACCACGCGCTCTGCTCAGCTGTCTCATGAAGGCACTTTTCACGTCCTTGTTCCTCAGAGTGTAGATGAGAGGGTTCAACAAGGGTGTGACCACAGTGTAGAAGAAGGTGAAGAACTTGCCGTTCTTGGACGCGAACCGGGTCTTCGGGTCTGTGTACACCATCGCGACTGTCCCGTAAAACATGAGGACCACGAGGAGGTGCGAGGAGCAGGTGGACACGGCCTTGCGCCTCCCCTCCTGAGACCTCATCCTGCGCACCGCCCGCGCTATGGAGCCGTAGGAAGCCAGGATCAGGCCCACGGGCACCATGGTGAAGAGGACGGAAGAGACGGCCAGCTGCCACTCTATGGCGGAGGTGTCGCCGCAGGCCAGGCGTACCAGGGAAGGAATCTCGCACAGGAAGTCGTCCAGACGGTGGTGGGAGCAGAAGGGCAGCTGGAGCGTGAGAGGGGACAGGACGAGGGACTCCGCCAGGCCGGACAGCCAGGCCGAGAGCGCCAGCTTCCCGCAGAGCGCGCGGCGCATGATGACCGGGTAGCGCAGGGGCTGGCAGACGGCGGCGTAGCGGTCGAAGGACATGACCGCCAGCAGGATGCATTCGGTGGCCCCGGCGCACAGGAACACGCAGAGCTGGATGGTACAGCCCCTGGAGCTGATGCTCTTGTCCCGACCCCACAAGTTGGACAGCATCTGGGGCATAGTGGTTGTGGTGAAGCAGAGTTCCAGGAAGGAAAGATTGCTGAGGAAGAAGTACATGGGGGTGTGGAGGCGGGGGTCCGCGCAGGACAGCAGGATGATGGTCGAGTTGCTCAGGACGATCATGATGTAGAAGATGACAATGACCCAGCAGAGAGCCTCTTCCAGGCGGGGCCACTCGGAAAAGCCCAGAAGAATGAAGTAGGCCGGGGAACTCTCGTTGGCCATTCTGGTTGCTTTTGTCTTCAGGTTTTGGATGTAAATGATAATTTGGAAATGCCCCACCGCTGGCTGTTTAGAGAAGGTAAACAGGACTAGATTTCCCCAGCAGTATTCCAACAGGGGATGTGAGTATTTTCCTGTATATTATACCAACATCTTACAGTATCTCTCCATTAGGCTGTTTTAAGTAACAAATTGGCATTTTTGAGATCCTGTTCATGAGAATTCACCTGTAAGATCTGTAACCCTGATGTGCCCAAGGCACAGCCTCAGATTATCACCGTAAGCCTTTTGTGTATCCTCCCTGGGCTTCAGTTCAGTCCTGCATACATAAGCATTTGTAACATTTTCAGTGAACTGTTGAGTATAGAGATGTATCATTCACAGGTATTCATCCACACATAATCAAAATGAGGTATGATTTGTGTTATGTGCTGATACTAAGAGGAAAATAGGAGAGATTTTCTCAGAAACAAAGCTTTTGGTTCTTGCAAACTGGCAATGCATAATCTAAAGAGTACAACTAGACCATGACAGGATTCTCTCAAGGTCTGAGGCAGGACCTCAGCGGGCACAACAGCATCCTTTCCTTTAAAGCTCTTGCCAGTGATGCGGAAATCCAAGCTGCTGTTCTTACCTGAGAAGTGGTAATGGTCCTGCTGATTCAAATGCAGTCTAGATGAAGCAGAGGGCAGGTTAGTATTGGCGACTGTTTTCAGCACAAACTCTAATCACAGTTTCTCTCATATGAGAAACCTGAAGCATAAATAAAGAGCAAATTAAAGGCGGATGACAGGAGGCAGACAGACAGAGCTGTCTCAAAGGGGGAGGGGGCAAGTGATGGAGGGGTGGTGGAACAGCATGAGTGTAAGTCATGTACTACAAACATGAACTGGGCTGGGGAGACAGCTCAACAGTTTAAGTTCCTGCCTGGAAAGCACAAGGACCCAGGTTTGATCCCTGGTCCTGCATGCTGTGCCACCCTGGGCGCGGCTGTGCTGGCCACTGAAACTGGGCATGGTGGCACATGCCTGAAATCCCAGCACTGGGGAGGCTCAGGCAGAAGGATCACTACGAGTCTGAGCTGTGTACTGAGACCCTGTACCAAATACAGAGATAAATAATTCTTAAAAATAAAAACAAACATGAACTAATTAAAATGATCTGAAGAAAAGAGAAAAATGTAATAATTATTAAAAAAATCTCTAAGCACTAATACAATCAGTAGAAGAGAAAGCACGGTAACTGCTGTCTAATTTCTGGCCTAAAATGTTAATTTGAAGTCTTCAGTAAGCACAAGGGCCCCACAAATGAACTTCTAACCAAGAAGAACGCTCTGCAATAAAAATGAATAAAAGCCGCAGACAGAGGTCTGTGGTACTTTAGGGTCTGTTGCATGGGCAGGAAGTAAGCACAGTCCCAATGCATCAGCTAAATCAGACCATTGAGGAGCGTTAGCTGTGGAGTGAGTTTAAAGGAAATCAAGAGGGGCAAGGGCAAGGAGCACAAAAGTAAGGTTAGGTAAAAGGAAACGAAGAGCAGAAGTGAGCACTGGAGAAACAAAGCACGCCCGCGGCCAGTGCTCTGTTAGCAGAGCCTGCTGCCCAGTGGCCACTTGCTAGGTGCTGATCAATACCTGCCACGAGCCCAGCACCCGCGCCAGGCAGGGACCGTCCCTGGCACAGAGGAGAGGATGCTGCTGCTTCCAAGGAGCTCCCGGGCCAGTGGGTGACAAGGACAGCAGGTAAGCAACTGAGCAAATAAAGATGCTGCGGGGTTCAGCCGCCACATTCCACAGTGCAGAACATCAGGGCGCTGAGGTCAGGATGAGGATCTGGATCTGGAGAGGCTCCTGGGGTGTGGGACGTTCACGCTGAAGAGTGTGAGATCCCGGAAGCTCAGGGCTGAGCGAGAGAGGGCCTGCAGCCCGGCGCAAGGGCCGCACACTCAGCGGAGCACTGGTCTGGGCTCTGGGCGCCCCCTGCCTCTGGATCCATCTCCTCTCCCACCGCAAGGCGTCTTGACTGAGGACAGAATCTCTACCCTGTCCCCTAAGACTGGGTCGCAGCCTCTGTTTTCTCGGTTTCCACACTGCTTTATTTACCTCTGCCTCCTGAGGATGGAGAGTTTGGACAGGTTACTCCGCGGTCCGTGGGGCTTTCGTTTTTGAAATGGCCTCGCTGGCAGGAGCAGCTACTTCGCAGAAATGTGCTGCTCTGCACTGGAGCTGATTCTGAGCTTGTTTGTAGTGGACTGTCTTTTTAACTTTACAAATGTATTTTAGTAAGCACTCTGGGTAATTTTAGACTTTTAACATATATTCACGAATAAAATAAGGATTATATATAATTGTAAGAAAAAAATAAAGGTATTTCTAATCTCTTGAAACTAGGTATACTATATAATATAAAAATCTTGCTTTCCATTTTCAATATTTATTTATTTATTTATTTATTTATTTATTTATTTATTTATTTATTTATTTACTTTTCAACATATATTTAGGAGGGCCTGCCTAAATCCTGAACGATTGTTCAGCAGATCAAAGCACCTGCTTAGGCAGAGCACAGAGGCTGGGGTTAGATTACTGGCTTGCCATGCCAGCCCCACCCCTGAGGTGTGCTGAGGCGATTGAGACTGGCTTGGTGGCGCTTGCCTATAATCCCAGCGCTTGGGAGACTGAAAACAGGAGGATCGCTACGAGTCTAATCTATGTAATGAGAGCCTGTAGACCCCGTACTAAGTACATGAAAAAAACATGTATTTAATAGTTTATGTGGGGAGATATATATCAGAGATAGGCCTTGTGCAGACATCGGAAATGACAGAAAGGAGGGAAACAGCGCGAGGAGCTCGGAGGCAGCCAGCCCACAGCAGGTGCCTGCAGGTGGCTCTTCCTGCGGGCAGTCAGCTGCCAGTCCTCGGCATGTTTCAAAGACCCCAGTAATGTAAGGAGTGCCTCCCTTACCTCTGGGAAAGGAACTTAGCTACCACTCCAGCCATGCTCGGTTGGTCCAGGGCTGGTCATTCTCTATGGTGAGGGCGTTGAAAACACAGTGTCCCTGCTATTTCGGAACACACAGGAGCTACTATTAGCTGCATGCGCCCTAGCGGTGGCTGGAACGCCACCATCCCTTCTTCTCACCTAGCCAGAGCATCATCCCCACTGTACTCATCTTCTCTGGACTCTACTCTAGTAGTCACTGTTACACTATTGGCTTTTAGGGTACAGTCTTTAAAAACTTCAACTTTGAGTGATATTTGCTTTTCTGTTGCTGGGTCATTTCACTTTGTGAAATAAACTTCAGATTATCTGTGTTATTGAAAAATGACAGGAGCTTGAGTGTGTGAGTGTGTGCGTGTGTGTGTGGCTGATCACCTTTCCACTTTTTAAAGTTTTTAATACTAGGTGAAAATATACGATGTCTTACAAGTAGGTTGTAAGTCAAAGATACATTGAAATCTTAAAACAAAAATTAAGATTAAACAATATTCAGAAAATTAATTAAATATTAATTAAAAATTAAATATTTCAAAACAATTCAACTAAGAAAAAGTTTTCATGATAGTGAAGAATTACTAAGAATAAAACATAACATAAATACTGGAATGGCAAATATATGACCAGAAGGGCCGGCCAAATAGCTCAGCAGATTAAAGTACTGCAAGCAGGTGCAGGGGCCAGGGGTTTGATCCCTGGGCCTGCCATGCTGGCCCTGCCCCTGGGGCATTCTGAGATGGCAACTGAAGCTGGGCATCATGGCATGTACCTGTAATCCCAGCTCTTGGGAGGCTGTAAATAGGTGGATCACTACAAGTCCGATTTAGTAGTGAAATCCTGAACACCCTGTAGACCCTTCCCTAAAAAACACAGAGAAAAAACACACAAACAAACCCCCCCCAAATATATGATCAGCACTTCTAACAGTTTGGGGCAGGATATCACACAAAGTTCTGGTATGTTATGGACATGGACAGCTAATAGTGGCTCCTGTGTGTTCCAAAATATCAGGGAGACTGTGTTTTCAACACTCTCACCATAGAGAATGACCAGCACTGAACCAACCGAGCACGGCTGGAGTGGTAGCTAAGTTCCTTTCCCAGAGGTAAGGGAGGCACTCCTTACATTGCTGGGGTCTTTGAAATATGCCGAGGACTGGCAGCTGACTGCCCGCAGGAAGAGCCACCTGCAGGCACTGCTGCGGGCTGGCTGCCTCCATGATGCTTACTGGTGGCCAGGTGTCACCTGTGGGACTGGGCTACTGCTATTTCCTTGATATCTACCCTGTAGACCTGGACAGAATCATGACCCATAGGGTGCAGGAGAAGTGCATTTGTAGAGAATGCTGATGGAAATATTTTGCTGCTGTATACAAAAGAATAATTGAAATACTGCTTTTGTATGCCTCTTATTCTCCTGTGTTTAATTGTTTGCCCTATTTGGTGGATTATTCCTATTCACATTCATGGAGTTGTGGTCATTTTGCTCCCTCTCTAGAATATCTCGTAGTAGTCTGTGTAGGGTTGGCTTTGTCATCATGAAATTCTTTAGTTGTTCTTTGTCATGAAGTATTTCACTTCTCCATTATACTTGAAAGAGTGTTTTGCAGGGTATATCAGTCTGAGTTGTTATTTGTTTTCTTGCAAGACTTGTAGTATTTTGCTCCATGCTTTTCTTGACTTGATGGTTTGTGAAGAGAAATCTGCCATTACTCTGATGGGTTTTCCTTTAAATGTGATCTGTTTCTTTTCTCTAGCGACTTTTAGTATACTGTTTCAGTGGTGAATTTCTGGGATTTTGATTATTATATGTCTGGGTGTGGTTTTATTTGGGTTGATTTTATTTGGAGTTCTATATTCTTTGGTTAACTGAATGTCAGATTGTTTCCCCATATTTGGGAAGTTTTCTGCTACTACTTCTGCTCATATTCTTTTTATATCATTTGTATTGATTCCTTCCTTCTCATTGATGACTATTGGTCTTATGTTGTTCATCTTTACATCATCTTCCAGATGTTGGATTATTTTTTCCTGCATCTTACTTGTTTTTAAGAGATCTTTTCTTTCCTTTTCACTAGCTGCAATGGTGTCTTTAAGGTCTGAAAGTCTATTGTCACTTTCAAACGGTTTTGACGGCTTGTGATTGAGGTTTTAATTTCCTGTATATGACTTTGAATCTGCTTCATGCATTCTATTTATTTCCTATATTGTTCATTCAAGGATTCCATCTTTTTTAATTCTCCTCTATTTTTATCAGTGTCTTCTTTGGAAGCACTTAGTAATTCTTTGATTATAGTTATTTCTTTTTTTACTTCAGAAATTATTTCTGATCTGATATCTTCTATAACTTCCTGTAGCTGTTTCTTTACTTCAGATGCTATTATTTCAGAGATTCCATGTGTGTGCTTTCCAAATTCTTCTATGCTATTGTCTCCTCTGGGTGGGCTGGGGCCTGAGAGTGCATTTTGCTTTCTCTTTGTCATTTGGTATAGCACTGTCTTCTGATCTTTGCTGTAGAGCTTAGATAGAGTTATTATCTTAGCACCAGTACCGGATCTACCAAGTTCAAACTCATCCAGGTAGTTCAAACTCATCTGGCTCCACTTCTTCCTGCTGTAGCTCTTCAAGATGAACCCTCTGTGCCACTCTGGCAAGATGTTCTGCTCCTGGATCAGCTGGGTGGGTCTTGTCTCTAGCCTCTCTGCAGAGGGTTCTGCCGCAGGGTTCCACACCGGACCTGTCTGATGGAGGTTCTACTCACACATTCGCCTGGGTTCCAATGAGGATTGGGCGGGCCCCAGGCGGTCTCACTCATGCTGGGCCTGAGTTGAATCTATTCTACATATTCTTGGGCTTCTCCAAAACACCATTCTCTTGCGACTAATTTGCGAAAGAATGTTTTGCTTACTTCTTTTCGCACAGGATAAATGGCCTGAACCCTTCGCTGTCAGGAGGCGTCTTCATGCGGTTGACTCGTCCCTGAGAGAGTGGGTCTTTGGACTGAGAAGCGGGCCTGCGCCCGCCCCGGGCTTTTTCCTTCCCGCTCTGCGCCAGGCTGCTCCGGGAGGGCGCAACCCTCATTCCCGCTGCGGCCACCCTGGCCAGCTGAGCCCGAGCCCGAGCCCGAGCCCGAGCCCGAGCCCGAGCCCGAGCCGGGTGCCTTGAGCGCGCACTGACCCTTCTCCCTTTAGCTGATTGCTTGCCGCGCTCTATCAGCGGGACAGAAAGCGGACACGGAGCTCCAGCCCCCGGTACTGCTCCTGCCCGGCGGGCAGAGGTGGGCGCACGGCAGAGCTCTTCCCCTCGGGTTTCCAGGATTAACTGGGTTTAACGCGGCCTGAGGCGAGCAGAGGCGTGCGCGCCCGGTAGGGCTGGGTCCGCAGCGCTCCGTCTCCTGTCAGGGGAGATCATTGCGGCTGCTCACAGGGCAGAGCGTCTGCCTTGGCGGGTCCAGGGCTGCCACGCCGGAGGCCTCGTGCAGAATGCGCGAGCCTGCGGCACCGCCGCGCTGGCCACCCGCCGCGCTGGCCCGGGGCTGGCAGCCCGCGCAGGTCCGGAGTCCCTCGGCCGCCTGCCTCCAGGGACCGCTTAGAGACAGTGCCGCCCGGCCCGCGGAGCAGAGCCGCCCGCCGTCCCCAGCAGCCGAGGTCACGGACGCTCGGACGCTGCCCGCGCCACCCTCGGTCCAACCAGGCCGGCGCGGAGGCTCTGCGGGGTCAGGGAGCCGATGGACCCTGGTTTCTGGGTGTCCGCAGGGGCCGAGGGCCGGGGCGGGCGCCTCTGACCTCTGCAGAGACGTCCACCTGCGCCCGGGCCCAGAGACATCCACCTGTGCCAGCGCCCAGAGACGTCCACCTTGCACCTGCGCCCAGAGACGTCTACCTGCACCTGCGCCCAGAGACGTCCACCTGCACCTGCGCTCAAAGATGTCCACCTGTACCTGCGCCCAGAGACGTCCACCTGCACCTGTGCCCACAGACGTCCACCTGCGCCTGCTCCCAGCGCCGGGAAGCCCGCTGGACCACAGGAGCCCGCTCACAGCCACGCGCGGCTTTCAGCAGCACTCTCATTCCACACTCACGAGGAAAGAAGTAACGGAGAGCTCAGGAGGCTCTGGGTTTATTTTTAGACTTATTCTGTACTAAAGTTAAAATTCTTACTGATGTATTGACATAGAAATCATATCTATAATCACATGGAGAGGAGCCAGGGAGATGGCTCAGTGGAATAAAGGCTTCCCTGGCAAGCACAAGGGCCTGAGTTCAATCCCCAGTTCCTTGAAAAAAAAAAAAAAAATCACATGGAGCACAAATTAAATTTGGACTAAATCAGAGATCTATTCACGTCAAGCAATCCACATACAGGGCAGCGCACATTATTTGTCTATCATGGTGTTAGCCTTTTAGTTAATATTTATGATTAAGTAGGTATTAGCCTTGTTGATAAAGCTTCAGAAATACAAAGTAGGAAAGGTACAATCTATCTAAAATAATAAAGGATTGTTTTATCTAAAATAATTGTTTCTGTGAAAGAAAATTGCAAAATAGAGTTCAAAGACCATGTATTAGATATAAAGGAAAAATAGAAAATAAAATATAGAAGTTAGAATTGAAGGACTGGTCAAATAGCTTGGTGGATTAAAGTGCCCGCAAGCAGGCCCAGGGCCCAGGGTTCCATACCCAGGCCTGTCATGCCAGCCCCGGCCCCGGGGAGCGCTGTGACAGCCATTGAGACTGAGATTGGGCGTTGTGGTGGGCGCCTGTAATCCCAGCACCTGGGGGGCTGTAAACAGGTGGATCATTAGAGTCTGATCTAGTAGTGAGACCCTGAACTCCTAGTAGACCCTTCCCTAAATATATGAAAAAAAAGTTAAAACTGAGCCAAAAACTTAAGGTACTAAATAGAGAAGAAAAATTTTTAAAAGAAAGTTATGTAAAGAACAAATACATTTATTTATTTGTGATTTTCTTCTCTTTTTTTTTTTTTTTTTTGCAGAACTGGAGATTGAATTCAGGCCCTTGTGCTTGCCAGGGAAGTGCTTATTCTACTGAGCCCTCTCCCTGGCCCCTATTTATTTGTTTTTATGATTCTGGGAATTGAACTGAGGACCTTGCTCTTGTCTGGCAAGTGCTGTGCCACTGAGCTATATCCCCAACCCAACAACTGGAATATTAAAATGGTTATAAATGTTTAATAATTTGAAAAGGGAAATGAAAAACCTTGAGTAAAATGAAATAGAATACAAATTACAAGTCAAATAATTCAATTACATGATAACAAAAGTATAAAATATAATTACTAATTTTGATAAATATAACTAAATAGGATCAACAAGCCCTATCAGATGCATTATGTTGCAGAAACTGTAGTTAACCGGATGGAAAATGCGCTGCTGCATGGAGGACTTACTTGGAAGGCAACTTTCATTGACACCAGCAGGCTGATGGCCAGGGTTCCAGCCGCCAGCCCTGGTCTTCAGTGAGCCGGCAACTGCTGCCTCTCGGCAGCAGGAAGTGCAGAGCCGCTATGGGCCAGCGTACACTTGGGTGCGCACACAGGCTGGCCTAAAATTGGCTGCACATACTTAGTCTAGGTTGTCAAGTGGATGTGTCTGGGACGGGCTCATCATGGTGGGAGGCCATTGGTCATGAGGGAGGAAGGCCCGGAGGCCAGGTCCCAGGCCAGCACCAGACTAGCGAGCCCTCGGCAGGGCTGGCTTCCTGAGGGAGCTGGTCCTCGACACAGGCTCGCAAAGAGGCTTGGTGTTGGCCCCTCAGAGTGGGTTAGAAAGGGCCAGGCTGATGTGGAAACACCTTGGGATTCTGAGCTAAATCCTCCAGCCAACTCTACAGAAGGCTCTTTGAACCTGCAAGACTTAGCGTTCTCTAGGAATACGTGCATAGTCCTGCTTACGGCACCACAGAACAAAACAGCTAAGTTCTACAAACAGCCTAGACACCCACCCAAGGGATGGCAGAGGAGCACACGGTGGGAAATCATCTGGCCACAGCATGGAGCTGTGACACTCACAGGAAAGTAACCGGAAGGTGAGGCAGTCATGCTCAGCAACACGGTCCGGACTCAGAAGGTGAATGCCATGTTTGTTTTATATGAGAGACTGATTACCAATCAATTAGTTAATTAATGGGTAGATGGTAAGGAAACTAGATAGCAGAGTTTGGGAGTAAGGATGGGGGTCAGGGGAAGGGGAGGACAGGCAGACGAGAGCGACTGGACTTCAACTGATGAAGACATACTAATGACATGCACCCAATCCCCAGTCTGTATTTACCATTCTTCATTAGTAACATGCACTAACAAAGATGACTTAGGCAAATTACTTGTGTGCCACTACAATTCCAGGCAGCAAAAACTAAATTAAACACATAGACGAATAGAACGGAAAAGATCCTGCTAAGAAAAAAAAAAAAATCAAGCATGAAAAGGAAAGAAGCGATTTATAGAATGGGATAAAATATTTGCAAATCATACAACTGAGTTATGATTCAAAACAAATGAGGTAGGAACAGCAGAGAAGAGGAAAGAGGAAAGAGAGCAGAGAAGAGGAAAGAGGAAAGAGAACAGGGACAGGATGGAAAGAAGGAGTGGGAGAGGGGAGGGGAGGAGGACGGAGGAAAGGAGGGAAGGGGGAGGGGGAAAGAGGGAGGAAGAAGGAGGAAGGAGGGAGGGAGGAAATTTATTTGGTGGAGCCTTTTTGGAAAACAGTACAGTACATTCATCAGAATCTTTTTCTTTTCTGGGGAGTTGGGGATTGAACTCAGGCCCTTGTGCTTACCAGGGAAGCACTTGTTCTACTGAGCCATCTCCCTGGCCTACTATTCCTGAGGATCTTTTATTCTCCAGCAATTCTGTCTGAATGTTTATGCAAAGGAACTGACATCAGGCCTGCAGGGAGATACCTGCACCACTCTCATTGCACCCTTTTTTCACAATGGCCAATGCATAGACACAGCTTAACTCTCTCCTGATTAATGAATGCATGAGGAAAATGACGTAGAAGAAATCCTGTCATTTTCTACAGAAACGGACAGAATGGCGCACTGTGTGCTAAGGGAAGCTGCCGGATACACAGAGCTGAGGCTGCCTGTCTCACAGATGCATCCGTGTCATTTTCAAGTCCCGACACCCACGGAGTCGCAGAGGGGGCGGGGTGCCAGCTGGGGCTGGCTGAGCCACAGAGCCGATGCTCAAGCAGCGAGGAGTTTCAGCGATGGAAATGAGCAGGCACAGGCAGGCGGGTGCGGCGGCCGCCAGGGACTGCAGCGGGTGGGTGCGGGTGGCATCTCACCGTGATCCTGAAATTTGATGGGTGGTAGCTGTTAGGTGTCCTTACAGGGGAAGAAACTACAGGTTTAAGGAGAAGGATGTGGTAATTACATTGGCGTGAGGCTACTTCACTAAGTGAACAGGCAGCTGGTCAGTAAGTGCCAGATCTTAAATGTGTACAGGGAAATAAAGTGTGGAGGGTACAGCAATAAAACAGACTTGAAAGGACATTGTGATAGAGGGTCAAGTGTTTCACAAAAGGCACACGAGTCACTGTGCCTCCTGTTTTACTGATTTTCATATGCGTATTTTTCTTCTTAAAATCTTCACTATTTTAAATCTACATTCATTTACCCTCCAACATCACATTATAAAACCTTATAATTTTCCAATTTAATTATTTTGTTTCATTAATCTGGAAATGCAGGCTTTCTAATTCGAACTCAATTTCTAAATATTTTCCAAATAAAGTAACTCTTTTTCATTAGTAAGCACACGTGAGGGAAGGTGCAGACACTGATTCCGGCACACAGAGCTCTGCACTGTTCCTGGCTTGGGCACAACGCGGATCCCTGTAGCTGTCATACTTTTTCTTCCTTTTAAAGTTCATTAGTGCATATAAATTACACAGAACAGCAGCTCTTGGTGGCACGGCTGGAGCTACATACGTCACAATGTGATTATTTTCATCCTGCTTGGGCGCCCCTTCTCTCAACCCTCCCACCTGCAGCCTTGCCATTAATGTCCCCGCCACTCTATGAAATCGTCCTTCGAAGCTTCTGTACGCGCACAGACCGGCCGACCTCCTCAGCCGGGCCTCTTCCCTGGCCGCGGTGACGCCCGGCCCAGCAGCTTTCCTGGAGATCCCCTGACCTCACCCGCTGTGAACAGCTGCCGCGCTTCTGTGATGCACTGTCTGACACGCACTTTCTGCAGCGTAGCTGTCAGGAAACGCGTAACCTGGAGGTGACAGGAGAGGCTGCCTGCCTGAGTAGACCCCGTAGCTCAGGGACAGCAAAGCCAGCCGGCTTTGATTCTTTGGGCACATACAGCAGAGTCCGAGAGCTGGACCCAGTGTCAGCCCCGTATGTGGTATGTCAGAACCTCCACCGACTTCCAGGGCGGCCGCGCGGTGTGCGCCCCCCGCACCGCAGGGGGGGCACCGCCTCCCATTCAGCAGCGTTTGCTGTTCTGTTTGCCACGACAGCGGCTCTCGCTCTTACTGCAATGAGAGGGGATCTCGATGGAGTTTTAATTTCGATTTCCAATTATTGGCCATTTCTTTTGAGCAGTGTCTGTTAAATTTACTCATGTATTTATTTTATTAGTACATGTTTATAGTACATAAAATTTACATTCATCTGAGAGAGTAAGGGTATGGACTTAGTATTTTATTTTATTGTATTTTTTTAGGTTAAGAGTCTACAGGGTGTTCAGAGTCTCATTACTAGATCAGACTCCTAGTGATTCTCCTGTTCACAGCCTCCCAAGAGCTGGCATTACAGGCGTGCACCACCACACTCAGTCTCAATGGCTTGTCTCAGTGCACCGCGGGGGTGGGGGTGGGGCAAGGCAGGCCCGGGGATCAAACCCCGGCCCCTGCGCCTGGCAGGCGCTTTAATCCTGGGCTATTTGCTGGCCCTTTTTATTTTTAAATTTTTATTTATTTATTTATTTGATAAGATCAGACTCATAGTGATCCTCTTGTTGCAGCCTCTCCAGCACTGGAATACAGGGGTGCACCACCACGCCTGGTTTCGATGGCTGGTACCATGCGGGGTCAGCATGGTATAGGGTACCCGGCATGGAACCGGGGTCCTTGTGCTTGCTAGGCAGGCGCTTCGACCGCCGAGCTATCTCTCCAGCGCCGAGCACGCACTTAGTGTATCTTCATCTTTCAAACTCCCTTTTCTCTTCCCACCCACCTCGTTCCCTCCTCCTCTAGATCCCTTTCCCCATTATTATTATTGCTATTTCATATTTGCAGAGTATAAGGGTTACTTTCAACGTATTTGGTACATATGTTTGATGGATTTTAGACCTCTTTAAGCCCCCTGTCTCCCCCCACTCCCTTCAGCCTCGCTCTCTTGGACCGTGTTCCATTTGCAGAAGATCTGCAAACATTTGATGGGTATCTACTGCATGCCAGCACGACATATGCTTAGCGCTCTCAGTAACGGCCAGTGTAATCCAAGAAGAGTAAGCATTTCTCTAAAGTTTCAGTTCAGTGGCACTTTTTCAATACACATGTTAACAATCATATCCACCCTAGGAAATCTGTCCTGGTATACGATGTAGCTTGGTTCTTTTCTGTTCCAGTCCCCTCTCCTCCCTTCAACTCCTCTTCCTCTCCAGATATACAAAGCTTTATTTTCATTGTATCCTTTTCTCTATCATTGCTCCCTTTTCTCTTACATTCTTTCATTAGTTTTCCTCCCTAGTTTCTCTGTCCTTTTGAAGAATTTCTTCTTATTTCACAATATTTAGTGTACATTTTGGTCCTTATTTACTTTTTCAGTTTCTCACACCAGGGAGACTAGTGTGATGTTTACCCACTGGACTCAATTTACTTCACTCGGTCTCAAATTGCATCCATTTACTTAAAAATGTCTCATTTTCTCTTCATGGCTGAGTAGTACTCCACCATATAATCCCTCCCCCATCATCTCTAGACATTTGGGTTACTGCCCAGATGTAGCTATGACAAACTGTGCTGATACAAATATGAATATGCATACATCCCTGTGGTATGATGTCTTTATTTCTACAAGATACCCAGAAAGAAATAGGTCAAATGAGACCTCTAATCTAGGCTCTGAGGAATCTCCACATTGATTTCCATGTGGTTGTACCAGGCTGCGCTCCCACCAGCAGTGGATAAGGCTTTTCCCCCAGGGTTCCTGCAGCGTTTCTTATTGGTTAACTTCTTGATAGCCATTCTTTCTGGGGTGAGATAGAATCTCACCTTTAAATAGTGTTTCTCTAATGATCAATGATGTCAAACAGTTTTTCATCTGAGAAGTATACAGTCATCTCAGATGCCGTTTTGGATTGAATCTTTAAATTTGGGGGAGTGACCTGATTTTTTTCAATTAGGTATGCATTCTTTTTTTTTTTTTTTTTTTTTTGGTCTTTTTGAGACAGGGTCTCACAATGCAGTTCAGGCTGGCCTTGAGCTCACTTTGTAACTCAGGCTGGTCTCGAACTCACAACAATCCTCCTGCCTCAGCCTCCCGAGTGCTGGGATTACAGGCATGCGCCACCATGCCCGGCTTAGGTATGCATTCTATGTATAAGTCCTGTATGCTTTTATTTTTGCGAGAGTTGAATCAAATTGCAGCTGTTTAAAATTGTTTTTCAATGTATCAGAAGAGTTATATTCATTTGGGGATGTATTAAGAGATATATAAGCATTATATTTATTTGAATATATTTACATATAACATGTTCTTATTCGCGACCCCGCCCCTCCCTCTTCCCCTCTCCCGCCCCTCCCCTCTCCCCCCGCCTTTCTCCAAAAAGTCAGCCAATTTTTTAAAATCATCTCAACCTTTCCTTATAAAATTGAAACTAGGAACTTCTAGTGGTATGTGATTTATTTCACTTAACATTATGTTCCCACGATCACGTAGTTTATCTAGTGACACGTGTCTATCCTGTATAACAACGCCATTGGATGAGGAGAGTCGGAGCCCCACCCTGAGCTCTGCTTCTCCTACTCCGGGCCCACGCCTCTGGTCACAAGGCACTCCTCACCTTTTGCAAGGGTTGCCTGGAGGCACGTGAGTCAAGCTCTGGTTTTCTCGGCAGGCACTGCGCCACTGAGCTTTCACTCGGGAGTGTCACAATTCAGCAGAGAGAATGCTAAATAACTATGAAAAGGACAGAGGAGCGTTTCAAGTTCTCTGACTGAGTCCAACTCACAGGACTTTTAATGGGGGAACTCGAAGTACTGTTTTGCTTTTATATTTCAGATACTGTAGTGTTTCAGATCAATCTCACATATAGCTCAAGCCAACACTTACAAACTCATACTTGTTTCCCAGAAAGCTCAACGCTTGTAGCAAACTCTGTTCGCTACTCCAACACCGTTAAGGGGTATCGAAAAGTCGGCAAGTAACATGAGCCGTCAGACTTAAGTTGCACCCTTGGACCTTAGCTCCCCATCTTCCAAAACCCACTTAAAATGTCGTTATCAGAAAACATATCAAATATTGAACTAATGAAAACAGATACTAGGTCTCATCCAAAAGGCCAAGAACCGATATTTAGCACGTCGGCTCCCACGAGCTTTATGTTCTCCAGGCCTTTTTACAGTGGAGGTAACTCTCAGGTCATACAGGCCAATTAACTTTCAATATACGTTGCTTTTTAGTTTCAAGGTTTACTTCACAATTTTGAAACAAG
The DNA here is from genome assembly GCA_004027165.1 of Ctenomys sociabilis. Lineage (NCBI taxonomy): Eukaryota > Metazoa > Chordata > Mammalia > Rodentia > Ctenomyidae > Ctenomys > Ctenomys sociabilis. The sequence continues at coordinate 69,322 of PVKA01002665.1, read as the reverse complement.
ACTGTAAAAATGGTCTTTTGCAGCTTTGCTCTCTGGTTCCTTTCTCTATTTTGCATAAGCCCGCCTTCCGCTATTTTCAGATCCTGCGATTGGCCAACCGACGAGCCATGACGCCACGCCCTCGGCTTCCTCGTCTGGGAGGTCTTGTCTCTAAGGGTTAGGGGTTTGTGTTTGTTTTTCTCCTGGAGATTGAGCCTAGCCCCTTCACCTCTCAGCCCTCTTTATCTCGGAGACAGGATCTCCCGCAGGGCGGGCTCCTACGTGGGTCTTCCTGCCTCAACCATCTAAAACCTCAGGTTTCGGAGTGAGACCAGACGTGACGCGGAGCTAGGGACCGGACCCGGTGGGCGGTGCCCAGGCCCCGCCCCGGCCCGGGCCCCGGCACCGCCCCGGCCCGCCAGGCCACCCCCCCTGCCCCGCCTCGGCCCCGCCCCGGCCGGCCTGCGGGTCTCAGCTGGCCGCAGAGCACTGGCAGCCCAAGTTCCTCGCTGCCTCGCGCGAAGCCCGGCCGTCAGCGTTCCGCCCCGTGGCGGGGACGCGGCATCCCCGAGGGCGCCACCTGGTGGCGAACAGGAGCAGCGCCTCTGTGCCAAAGCGGTTCCGGTCTGGGGCAGTTTTTCCATTCATAGCACTTCAGCCTCCAAAGTTTCTGATAAGCTGCGATTTCGGATCCCCAGCGTGGCGACCCGCGGCTAACATCCTCAGCGCCCGAGCCGCCATGCCCACGCACTCCTGCCCAGCAGGCCCCGGGCAGTCGGGAGGCAGCACATCAGGAGGGCCGGGACCAGCAGCGCGTACAGAAACGCTCCTCGAGTCCGGGTCGGCCCGGGTCGTCCCGAAGGTTGGGCGCACTGCTGACCTCTGTGTCCGCAGAGTCTTCGGCGAGGCCCCGACATCCTGCAGCTCCGGTGCCTCTGGGGTCCTGCGGGTTAGCGGGCAGCAGAAAGCGGGAAATGCGCCCCTGAGCCGCCCGATTCGCCAGCTGAGCGTCACTTCCACGTCTTCGCCCCTTTCTAAAACCCCAGCCCCTCGCGCCGACTGCACGAGCCCGCCTGACAGTGTGAGGGGCACCCACTCTCGTCTTGCCCAGTCCGCAGGTGAATTCCTGCGCCGCCGCGGCGCCGGCCTGCCCTCATGGCGGGCAGGGCTGAAAACGGGTTTCTGTGGGTTCCCTGAGCCTCCAGAGAAGGACCCAATCAAGGGGCTATGGAGGTAGCAACAAAATAGACCTGAGGATCAGTGGAATAGGTTAGAAGGTGCAAAAGCATCTACGAACACACACGGCCGTCTGAGCCACTCTGAGCCATCTGAGGAGCGGTGCCCCTCCCCCGTGCCCGCATTCTCAGGACCTCGGGGCACATTATCTTGGGCAGCAGAAGAACTCAGGGGCTGCAGATGGGGGATCATCCTGGGTGAGTCCTTGTGCGGCTCAGGAGACAGGCTGCAGGGCAGGGAGCCTCCTGGGGAGATTTAGAGAAGGCGAATGCAGCTAGATGTGGCAGGCCCTAGGGCCTGGGAGAGGAGACAGAGCCCGGGGCAGTGCCAGCCTGGGCTACACCTGATTTTATCCTCTTGAGATCCCTTTTGGGTCTCTGACTTCTGGAACCATAAATTAAACACATTTCGCATTTCGTTTGTAACGACAAAAACAAAATCCTTCTAGGTGCTGGGGAGATGGCTCAGTGGAATAAGTGTTTCTGGCAAGCGCAAGGGCCTGAGTTCAATCCAGTTACGAAAAAAAAAAAAATCCTTCTAAAATCCTTCATAAGAAGACTTTGAAAATATTTGGAGATACAGGCTAGAGAAGGCCCAGAACAGTGATGAGCCGAACTCATCATTCTAGTTGAAGGTGACATGTTGACAGGAATGCAGGTAAAGCTCAGGCTCAGTAGGTTCTGGTGGGACCTAGGACTTCACCAGAAGTTGCACTAGGCACCAGGTGTGTTATTCTCTGGAAAAGAATTTCTATTGTGTCTGTATTTGGAGACTCTGTGGTAGACTGAGCTTAATGGTGGTGGGATAATAACTAATGATGTTAAGGTTGTGGCTTGGGTCCTGCTGCCTGCTTTTATCCAGATTTCTAGTAAAAATTTCAGGCAAAAACAGACCAGAAAATATTTGTAAAACTTAAATTTTGATTCAGAAGAAATCATGTACAAATTCGGGGTCACAGCAGCTGTGCCTGCTAAAGATACTAACCCCAAGAAAAAGTGATCAAGTACCATGTGTAAAGACAAGAAGGGTACCCGAGGCCGTGTCAGGAACCAGTAAGAAAGAGTCCACCAGGATGAGATGAAGTGCAAAAGCATCGACTTTTTGAGAGGTAAGCACAAGGAACACTTGCTTCAGGAAGGCTTGCTGGTTGGTTCCTCAATATTCGTCTCACCATTCTTAATCATTCAGGCCTGTGGAGGCTACTGCAGCCACGGTCTAGGTGACCTGGCGACTGCTCTTGATGACAGCAGGCTCTGTCACATGGTGCTAGCTTCAGTGACATGCAGAACATAAGCATTGTGAGGTTGGGGAGACTTCCACCCATGCTTCCAACGAAGGCATGAGAGGCCCCATGAGGAGCCCACGAGAGGGCAGTGCGTGACCGGTGGGAATGCAGCTGCAGGCATGTGGAGACACCAGAACACAGAGTATCACTGAGGAAAGAGCAGGTACAGGCGGAGCTGGCCGGGGAACAGGCCTGTGGACTTCATCCAGCATGGCCACAGTGGGACCACTTGGCCATGTGGAACTTGCATTTTACCACCAATAACTCCAAATACTAAACACGAAACTTATAGGACTTAAGGCTTGCTTTGCTGGTTTAGGTCCTGCTTTCATTTGATTCTTTTCTGCCCGGATATTCCTCTCTCTTGGAATAGGAATGTCTGCCCTGTGACACTGTACCTTGCAATTATAAAACTTGTTTTTATTCTCATAGAAGTTCATAACTAAGAGTTTGTCTTGAGTATGAAAATAGATTTTGAATTGGACTTTTGAAAAATACTAGAATTATTAAGATTTAGGAACTGGATTATTGTAGTTTCAGTTGTACTTGGAATAATTATATAGAAGCATGAACTTGCTATTGTCTTTATTTGCAGATTAGTATGGTTTAAAGAGATGTATTGGTTGGGAGATAGCTCAATGGCAGATGTGTCTGCCTGGCAAGCGAAAGGTCCTGAGTTCAATCCCCTGAACTACTGCATGGCATGCTGTCCCCAGAACCCGAGTGTGGTGGCACAGACCTGCAATCCCAGCACTTAGGAGGCTGAGACAGGAAGATCACTATGAGTCCAAAACTGCATAGCAAAACACTGTATCAAAAAATAAAAGTAAAATAAAGAATAAACATATTAAAGAAATGTATTGCTCTGTGAAGTTGACAAGGAGTGGTTGTGACATATAGTCCAGATATGTCGACCTTATCGGATTAACAAATGCCTAGCAGAGAGTGGGGCGCGCTCCCGGGCAGGTTTGTCTGAGTGGGTCATGGTGGCCGAGTGGCCTGTTCTCTCACCTGTTCCTTTCTGGTGCTGCTCCCTGCTATGCTCCCTGCTCCGCACTAAGCAGCCTTGCCTTGCAACACTGCTCTGTGAAGACGCTCCTGCCCTCAAGGCCCTGGCTAGGGGTTAAGTCCTCTGGAGCCCTAAGCTAAATCGAACCTTTTCTCTTTTAAATTGTATTGGGTATTATGTCTAGCAACGGGAAAACTAATACACATCACATTGCGTGTATGTTCTATTTTCTTAATTTATCTATCCGTGGGCACCTCATTTATTTCTGGAGCTTAGCTATTATGAAGGAGATTGCTAAACAGAGGTAAGAAAATATCGCAATAGTGTGGTCTTTAATTTTTTCAGTAACACACTGCGTCTTAAGACATACTCCTGGGTCAAGTAGAATCTTTTTTTTAAAAAAAATCATTTATATATTTATTTGGTACAGGGTTTTGCTACACAGCTCAGACTCATAATGATCCTCCTGTCTCAGCCTCTGCAGCACTGGGATTACTGGCATGCACCACCATGCCTGGTTTTGGTGGCTGGCTTGGGACGGCGTGGCTTGGCATGTGGTACCAGGGAGTCAATAAGATATTTAGACATGTGGGTCTGGTTTATTTCGCTTGTTAGTATAGCCTCTAGTTGCATCCACTTACCTACAAAGACCTTGAGTTTGTCTTTCTTTATAGCTGAGTAATACTCCATTGTATAAAAATACCATATCTTTTTTTATCCATTCCTCCAGTGATGGGTATTTTGGTTGCTTCCAAGACTTGGCTATGACAACTGTGCTGCTATACACATGGGTGCACATATATCACTGTGGTATGATGATTTCAGTTCCTTTTGGAAAATACTCAGAAGGAGAATAGCTGGCTTGAATGGGATTTCCAGTCTTAGTTTTTTAAGGAATCTCCACACTGATTTTCAATGTGGTTGTACCAGGCTGCATTCCCACCAACAGTGAAGAAGGGTTCCTTTTTCCCCAGAGCCTCTCCAGCATTTGTTATTGGTTGATTTCTTGAGGATAGCCATTCTTTCTGGGGTAAGACAGAATATCAGCACTGTTTTAATTTGCATCTCTTGAATGACCAATGATGTTGAACATTGTTCATATATTTGCCATTTGTATCTCTTCATTTGTTCAGTGTATATTAATCTCAGATGCCCATCTTTGGATTGTGTCTTTAAATTTTGGATGTCTGATATTTAAAAATTCTTTATATGTCAAAGATAGAAGTCCTTGGTCTGAGGCACAGTTAGCTATAATTTCTTCCTAATGCATGGGTTTTCTTTTTACTCTATTGACAATTTCTTTTGACAAGCAGAAATGTTTCAAAAAATGAGATCCCAATTGCTGATTCTTTGAAGTATTTCCCATGCAGTTTGCTTTTTGTAATGAATTGCTATTGATATACTTCTTGGTAGTTTGTAGTTCTTGTTTTGAGAAGTATCTAGTGTGTCCACTGGCCCATTTTTATTTGGAATAGTTGTAGACTTTTCAGGAGTCGCCATATTGATTTCAATATTGCTTGTAGAATTTTGCACTTTTACCAACAATGAAAATAGATTGCTTTTTCCCACAGCTCCCTCAGCATTTGCTTCTGGTTATTTCCTTTTTTTGTTTTCTTTTTTTGTGGAACCGGGGATTAAACTCAGGCCTGTGCGCTTGCCAGGGAAGTGCCTATTCCACTGAGCCATCTGCCTGGCCCCAACTTCTGGTTATTTCTTGACAATAGCGATTCTTTCTGGAGTAAGATGAAACCTCACTGTCATTTAATTGACATTTCTCAACTATCTTACTTTTCTCTCATTGCTTGGGAAAAATACCTGAAACCCAAAGATAAAGGAGGGAGAAGTTTATTTAGCTCACAGTTTGTGAAGGTTTCAGTCTGTTATGAGCTGGGTCCACTACAGGGTGGCCGGACTCAGGGACAACAGCTCAAGGGGAAAGAAAACAGCAGAAGTAACAAGAGCAAAACCCTCCCTTATGCTGTGAGTGGCGGCCTCCCCCTGGTGGTGTGGCGGCCTCCCCCTGGTGGTGCGGCAGCCACCCCTCTCCATAGCTCTTCTTGCACAGGCTCAGGGTGTTTACAAGGTGAGGCCCCTGGCCCCTGCTGAGTTACTCAGTCAAACAACACCAACTAGCCAGTGACACTGGACATTTTGTCATATATTTACTTGCTGTTTGTATGTCTTCGTCTGAGAAGTGTTTACACATTTCAGAGCCCCAGTTTTGGATTGAGTCTTTGAGTTTTGGGGTGTTTTTTTGAGTCCTTTATATATTTTAGATATTAGTTCTTTGTCAGAGAAATAGCTGGTAATTTTTTTTCCCACTCTGTGGATGGCTTCTTCAGTCTGTTGGTCATTTTCAAGTGCAACAGCCTTTTAATATGGTGAAACCTAGGGATTGATTCTTTGTAGTATTTTCTGTACAATTAGTGTTTGATTCAAAAGGTCTTTGCCTTTTATGTCCTCAAGAGTTTTATCTATTTTATCCTTTAGCAGACTGTTTTAATGTTTAGATATTTGATTCACTTCAATTTTAGTTGAGTCCATCATGAGAGGTAGGAGTTCAAATTTAATTTTCAGCATATGGAAAGCCACTTTTGCCAGCACCATTTTTTAAATATGCTCTCTTTGCCAGGCATAGTGACGCATGCCTGTAATCCCGCACTTGGGAGGCTGAGGCAGGAGGATTGTTGTGAGTTCGAGACCAGCCTGAGCTACAAAGTGAGCTTAAGGCCAGCCTGAACTGCATAGTGAGACCCTCTCTCAAAAAAGACAATAAATAAATAAATAAATAAATTCTCTTTTTTTCCAGCGAAGGAGTTTGTCAAGGAAAAGGTTGTTGAATGTGTTCTGAGCTGCTCTGCACCTTCTATTCCATTCCACTGACCCTTAGGACTGCTTCCCTTTGTGGCAGGACCATGTCGTTTTTATCACTTTATGACTTCTGTCTCAGTTGCTTTTCTCTCATTGCTGGGACAAAATACTCAACACCCAAAATTAAGGAAGGAAATTTTTATTTAGTTCACAATGAGTGATTTTGGTCTAAACTCGGCCGGCTCCCAGGCAGTGTGGCACACGGAGGGGGCAGCAGTGCATGGTGGCAGAAAACAGCAAAAAGCAGATGAAAGGGCAGCAGCTGGGGCTTCTAGCCAGCCTCTCTCCCCTCCTTGTATATTTTCTGATAGCCTCTTCAATGTCCCTTTCACAGTACTGTAGTTTTCAGTGTGCAGAAGTTTTACTTCCTTTATTAGTTGGTTCCTAAGTATTTCATTTTTTCCCTTTCACTATTGTGAAAGGGCAGTTTTCCCAATTTCTCAGTGAGTTTGTTGTTCATGTGTAGGATGCTATGGATTTTTGAATGTTGACTTGAGGTCCAGCTACATTGCTGAATCTGATTTAATTATAGGAGTTTTTTGGTGGGGCTTTGGTAGTCTTCTCTGTAGAATGTCTTGTCACCTGCAAATAATGACAGTTTATCCTTTCCTATCCTTACTCCTTCATTTACGTCTCTTATCTAATTGCTTTGGGTAACATTTCCAGAGCTATGTTGAGCAGGATTGGTTATAGTGAGCATCCTTATCTTAGTCCTGAGTTTTGAGTGAAAGCTATCAGTCTTCACCATTTAATATCATGGTGTTGGTAGGTTCTTTGTAGATGATTTTATCAGACTGAGATAAAGACCTTCTATTCCAATTGTTTGTAGGTATTTTTTTTCCTAACATGAGTGGGTGTTGCACTTTATCAAATGCTTTTTTGTGTGGATTAAGATAACCATGTGGTTTTGTCCTTGCTTCTGTTGATGTGGTTATTACATTTATTGATTTCTGTGTGGTGAATCTTCCTCTTCCTATATCTCTGGAATAAATCCTACTTAGTCATGGTGGATAAACTTCATGCTTTTTTGGGATAGGGCCTCTCTATGTAGTTCAAGTTGCCTTGACTTGCTTATGTATCCTAGCCTGGCCTTGAACTCACAATTGTCCTGCTTCAGCCTCCTGAGTGCTGGGATCATAGGTGTGTATCATTACAGTGGATCACTTGCTGCATCCTGTTTCTCAGTATCTCACTGAGGATTTTTTGTGTCTGTGTTCACTAAGGAGATTGGCCTGTAGTTCTCTTCTTGGTTTGATCCTTCTCTGGTTGTGGTGTTTGCTTCTGAGAATGACTTTGGGACTACTGCTTCCCTTTTGACTCATTAAAGAGTTTGATGAGTAGTGGCATTGTATCCTCTAATTTTTTTTTTTTTTGTAAAATTGAGCAGTGAATACATCAGGATCTGGGCTTTTTCTTGATGTTGTTGTTAGGTTTTTAATTCATTCATTAATTTCATTGACTGATATTGGGCTACTTAGAGTTTTTATACCTTCCTGATTGAGGTTTGATAAGTATCTAAGAATCTGGCCATTTCTTCTGAGTTTTCCAACTGATCAGAGGACACTTTCTCAGTCAGTAAGGTGATCTTCTGTATTTCTGCAGGATATGTCTGAGTTCACTATTTCCTTCCTAACTGCATGAGTTTGGGATTTTCTATCTGTTTTGGATGAGATTGGCTATGGGTTTATCTATTTTATTCAGTCTTTCAACCAAGTTTTTATTTCTTAATTATTATTATTATTATTATTATTATTATTATTATTATTATTATTATTTTATGTATTTGGTACAGGGTCCACTACACAGCCTGGACTTGTAGTGATCCTCATGTTTTCAGTTTCCCAGCACGGGGATTACAGGCACCCGCCACCACACCTGGACTCTGCAGCTGGCTTAGTGTGCCTGGGGGTGGGGCAGACATGGCATGTGGTGAATCAGTTATTGAGTTGGCTAAAGCTAAGGGACCAGGGTTTGATTCTCGGTCCCTCATGCTGCACCGGCCTCACCCATGGGATGCACTGAGCTGGCGACAGGTGTGGTGGTGCATGCCTGTAATCCCATCACTGGGGAAGCTGAAAACAGGAGGATCACCATAAGTCTGATCTACATAGTAAGACCCGGTACCAAATACGCAAATGCTTTGGCTACATTGAGCCTTCCTTACATGTCTGAGATGAAGCCTAGCTGGTCATAGTGTATAATTTATTTGATGATTTGCTGCATTCCATTTGCCAGTATCTTGCTGAGGATTTTTTTCATTTATGTTAATTTAAGAAATTAACATGTAATGATACCAAAACATCATGAAAACAGTTTGCAATGTATTAGTTTATCAAATCTATCTTGTCAAGGTATCTTAAAACTATCTCATTGATATTTGTACTTCAATAAAACAAAAATTAAAAAAAAAAGGAATTAACATGCAATTCTATTTTGCTTTGGGTTCTTGTCTGGTTTTGGAATCAGAGTACTGCTAACTTTTAGGAATGACTTTGGAAGCACCCCCCTTTTGATTTCATTAAAGACTTTGAGCAATAGTGATACGAGACCTCCCTTGAAGTTCTTATAGAATTCATCAGGGAATACATCAGCTCCTAGGTTTTTCTTTGTTGGCAGATTTTTGTTTTTTTATTAGTGCTTTAATTTCATTGCCTATTCTTTTTTTCTTATTCAGTTTTGGCAATTCTCATGCATCTAGAAATCTCTCTTTTTCTTCTGAGTTCTTCATGGTGGATAGTTTTTTGTGAGATAGTTGCTAATAATCCGGATCCCAAAGATGTGCATTGTGATATCATTGCTTTAAAAAAAATTTTTTTTTAAGGAATTTCACTATAATTCCTTCAGTGCTCATCAAGGTCATCTAATCAAGTTCTTTGTCCTGAAGCCAATCCTTTTAATGAGAATGGATGCTTCATTCCGTCATCTTCTTTGCCTTGCCACAGTTCTTTTATTTTTACTCCAATTATGGACAAGGACAGCTTCAGAACTTGTGAGATCTCAGTTCTAAATTTCTTCCAGCAATCTGCTGTAGGAGTCTAGAAGCTGAACTGCACAAAGTGTTGGTGTTTTGCCACATGATCTAGATTCTGTGTTACTTCTTAATCATTTATTTCTGCTGTTGAGAGGCACTTTTCACTACTCTTGAGCAGAACACAGTAGGTCACTTGTCCTCACTGTGATGCGTCTGCTGTGGTGGAGGAGGACCAGCATCTCAGTTGAGCTGCCCCACTTTTATTTCTAGGGCCATTGGTTTGTGTCTGATTTTTTTGGTAATAATTTGTACGGATTTGTCAGTTCTGTTCATTTTGTCAAAGGACCAGCTCTTGCACTCCTTGGTTATTTGCATTGTTCTTTGCATCCTGGGCTGGCTTTTGCTCTGATCCTTACACTTTCCTTCTCCACACATGGTCTGGACTTTGATTGTTCTTGTTTTTCTAGGGCCTTGCGGTGTAGGGACAGGTTATTTATGTGGACTGTCTGGCCTTCTGATGTGGGCACTGCCAGCCCAGATCTCCGCTCCCTCAGAAGCCCCTAGGCCACGTTCTGTGCATCCCGTGGGGTTTGTATGTCCTATTGGCTTTACTGTTTGATTCCAGAAACTGTCTTATTTTTCTTTAATTTTGTGTGGGACCTTTTGATTAGTCAAGAGTGTGGTGTTTAAATGGCATGTGGCTGTGTGATTTGATTTCTGTGCTGTTGTTTGCCATTCGTTTCCAATTTCATTGCACTGATATCTGATAAGGTGCTTGATAAATTTTTGATTCTTTTGCATTTACTTAATCAAGCTTCATTAGCTAGGACACATGCTATCTTCAAGAAAATGCCATTGTTGTGAAAAAGAGGTCTCTCTATAGTCTTTGCCTGGAATACTCTGTATATATCTATGAAGCTTGTTTGTTTGAAGGTTTGATTCAACTCTTAATTTCTGTTTATCTCAGCTGTTTATTTGTGGCAGTGGAGCCCTGAGGTCCCTCACTAGAACCTCAGTGCTCTTCATCTGATCTGTGTGTTCCTTGGAGTTTGCTGTATGTAGTTGGGTGCACTGGAGGATGGCATCTTTTGAATGGGTCATTAACCAGTGTCTGCTGTCACTGTTTGACTCTGATCAGCTTTGGCATAAAATCATCTTTGCCTAAAAATACTATCAGAAACCTTGCTGCTTTCAGTCTCCAACTGCATGGAATATTACTTTTCCAACTTTTAATTTTTAGTCTATGAATTTTTTTGGAGTAAATGTGTTGTATTCAGCGTGCTATTGGATTTTGTTTTGCACTTGAATCTCCCAATCTGTGTCTTTGATGGGTGGATTGAGACCATTCACACTAATAGTTAAAACCGATAGGTGTTGACTTATTCTTGTCACTATATTATTTTCCGGTTGCTGGTTTCCTTTTTTCCTTTCTACTTATTTGCACGTCCCAGTAGAAAGCATGTGGTACATACTTTCTACTGGGCTTTTGGCACTGTCAGTTTTTATTGTTTCTTTGTGGCTTTTTTTTTTTTTTTTCTTGTACCTGGAATTGAACTTCCGACCTTGTACTTCCCAGGCAGGTGTTGTACCTTAAGCTATATCCTCAGCCTTGTCTCTGTCTAAGAGATCTGAGAATTCTTTGGAGTCCTGGCTTGGTGGCTGTGAATTTATCAAGTAAATAGCATATTTCTCCTTCAATTTTAAAAGAAAATTTTGTAAGATATATGAATCTGGGTTAGAATTTTTTTCTTTTAGGGCTTGGAGCACTTCATTCTAAGTAAGCCTTGCCTTTAATATTTGTGTTGAGAATTCTGCTGCAATTCTGGTGGATTTTCTTTTCTAAGTGATTCATTGCTTTTTAAGCAGCTTTTAAGGTTTTATGCTTGCGTTGGATTTTTAGTATTTTAATTATGATGTGGTAAGTCAGGATTTTCTAAAGATCATGACTATTTTGAGCTCTACATACCTCAGTTATATGCATATTAAGTTCTTTTTCTGTGTTCAGAAAGTTTTCTGTTATTAGTTCTGTATACAGGGTTTTTTTGGCCATTACCCTGTTTTCTATTACTTCACTAATTTCAGCTACACCTAGAGTACTCTGTGCATCTTCTAGCAGGTGTTGGATCCATTTTTTATGCTCTCCTGTTGTGTTTTTCAATGATGTCTCTCCTTAATGGATGCCAACCGCAGCCCTGTGTTCCGGATCCAATGATCACACCCCACATTGGTCACTTTCCTGCCCATGGTTTCAATCACATTTCTAATCTCTTGTATTTCTTTTTGGAACTTTTTTTTTTTTCTCAGAACCAGGGATTGAACTCAGACCCTTGCGCTTGCCAGGGAAGTGCTTATTCTACTGAGCCATCTCCCTGGCCCCTCTTTTTGGAACATTTTAAGGACTCCAATTCTTTTCTATATGTATTTTGCATCTCTATCTATTATCTATCTGTCTATCTATCTATCTATCTATCTATCTATCTATCTATCTATCTATCTATCTCATTTATCTATTTAGTACAGTATTTTACTACACAACTCAGATTCATAGTGATCCTCCTATCTCAGCCTCCTCAGCATTGGAATTCCAGGTGTGTGTCACCACATCTGGTTTCAATGGTCCTATGGTGCAGAACTGGTATAGCATGTGGTACCGGAGATTGAACTTGGGTCCTTGCACTTGCCAGGCATGGGCTTAGACCACTGAGCTATCTTCCCAGCCTCTCTTTCTTTCTCTCTCTTCTTCCCTTCCTGTTTCTCTCCGTCCTTCTCTTCCTCCCTCCCTCCCTCTCTCTCTCCATTAGGCTTTTATTATTGTCTTCTCCTGATTTACTATTTGTTTCATTAGGTTCATTACTGGTTTAGTTATATTTTATTTGAATTTACTAAGCAACTTATTGATCTGGTTTGTAATCTCTACTGCTCCTTTCAGGTATTTGTGTTGTGTGGCTTTAGAGTTCCTCCTCCTGCTGCCCCCTTGATCAGCTTTGCGTGATTTAAGATATTTTAAAGGAATTTGTTGTTTTGTCTTCTTTTTAGATTTGTTTTCTGTGCTGAGTGTTCCTGGCTGAATGCAGTGACTAACACTGCAACAGACGTGCTCCTTGCACGTGGCTGTTCACCGCTGCTTCGGTCCCAGGGCACAGTGATGTTGGTTCTACTCTTCTGACCAAGTGCCAGGTCTTTCAAGGCTGGGCCACAGTGCTGTCTGTGGCTCACAGGCAATCCAGACACCAGCATACAGATGTAAGCGACTGATAGCAGCCACTGAGGCACCTTTGCTATAGCAGCGATGTTAGCACAGTGCTGACAGATGTGACTTGGGAGCCCTGGGAGCCACTCACAAGCCACACTTAACCACAGCACACCTGTGAACTTGCATTAGCACTGAATTATAAGTAAATAAGGCAACGCTTTCAGTATAAATATCTACCCAGACACCAGACATCGAGGTACAGAAATCAGACCACTGATCTGCACTGGATACAGACAGTGGAGCTGGGGCACAGCTGGCACTAGCCTCACACCATCACTTTGTAGCCCGCTGCTCTAAAGGTGGCACCCACAGAACCTGGGCTCTCGAAACTGAGTGCAGGCCTGGTTACTTCCCTGGCCCGGCTTGAGCTTCTCATGGGGTCTCAGGGGTCTATGTTAAGCTCTCCCTTCCCGAGTCCATCTCCCCTGGCTGGATGTGTAACATGTGGCACTTCATTCCCGGGGAGGAACTCTTCTGAGATGTTGTTCTCATTCTTGACGAAGTTTGTCATTTGGCTGTCAGTGCTGACAAGGGATGGTGAAGGAAACCAAGGTGCCCAGTCAGTCACCTGTGAGCTGGTTTCCTGACCCTGCAGGTCGGTGGGTGGACTCCTTCACTGGTGTTTTTGTTACACCAATATCATGTGGCTCTACAACAGCTCAAATTCCTTTGAAGAAGTAATCTCTGTGATTCAGATTTTAATCTCCTTTAATATTATTTTTACTACAACACAACATAAGATGTGCATTGAGTAAATGAAAGATTGAGCGTCTGCTGCTATTAATTCCACTGAATTATAAATAAATAAGGAAACTCACGGCTCAGTTCAGAAGCTGCCTCTCACTGCGAAATTGTCCTCCTAGTCAGAATTAATGTTTTCCCTAGTTTCATACATATTATATCAATATACCCCAACCAGCCACATAATGCTAACGCTTTCACAGGGGCCACACCCAGCAGGTGCTGCAGGACTTGATCACAGACATGAAAACAAGAGCTTCCAGTGACAGCGAGTTCATAACCAAAATGCCTCAGTAATTATTATTCACATGGTGTCTAAGATAGAAGTCACACGCTACCAAGCAAAAAGCAGAAACTCCAGGAAGGTAGAACACACAGCTACTTAACTCTTTATTTATATGGAAATCTATATTTCTGGTAAATTAGCATGGAAATGAATAAGGAATGAAATTTCTGTAGCCTCTTTAGGTGAGCTTCTCCAGTAACAATACCCCCATTTCCATATCTTTGTTTCTCTCAGCCCCTTGTCTGTGGAAAGCCTTCTGACTTTCCTCTGAATATCTCATATTTCCCAACCAAGTGAATATTCTTCTACTTAATTAAGGACCAATAATCAGTTACAGAAAATAAAATATGAAAACAACCCTGTTGTGTATGCATTTGAATTGAGAAGAGGGCATAGTTTTTGGAAAAGGGACTAGTGGAGGACAATCCCTCAGGTGACAGCCCAAGAAACAGAAGTCCCACAAGACCCTGAGGGTCTGATGTGCAGAGAGAAGGACAAGAATCAGTGAGTGCGGGAGGTGCCTATCTTTCCACGTCTGGAAAGGCAGGTCTTACCCTGCACATTTTCTTCAGAGCTTCCATGACATCCTTGTTTCTGAGACTGTAGATTAAGGGGTTCAGCACAGGAGTGAGTATGGTGTAAAACACAGACACCATCATGTCCTTCTCGGGGGTGTGGTAGGAGCTGGGGAGCATGTAGGTGTAGACGGCGGCCCCGTAGAAGAGAAGGACCACGGCCATGTGGGAGGAGCAGGTGGCCAGAGCCTTCTTCCGGCCCTCTGCTGAGCTCATCCTGAGAACGGTGAGGAGGATGCAGGTGTAGGAGCCTGAGATGACTGTCACGGGGACGAGGAGCATAAGGACACAGCACAGGTACATGAGCGTCTCATAGAGCAAGGTGTCTGCGCAGGAGAGCTTCGTCACAGCAGGGACTTCACAGAAGAAGTGGTGGATGTCCCGGGACCCACAGAAGGGGAAGGTCATGGTCACAGGGGTCAGCATGAAGCCGTCCACCGACCCCAGGAACCAGCAGCCAGATGCCAGGAGGACGCATGCTCTGGGGTTCATCAGGGTGGGGTAGCGCAGGGGGTGGCAGATGGCCATGTAGCGGTCATAGGCCATGGCTGCCAGAAGAAAAAACTCTGATCCAACTAGTGTCAAGTAGAGGAACATCTGTACCCCACACTTGGGGGCTGAGATCTTGTTCTCGCCCACGACCTGGTCCATGAGCATCTTGGGCACAGTGGTGCAGATGTACATCATGTCCATAAGCGACAGCTGGCCGATGAGGAAGTACATGGGGGTGTGGAGGCGGGGGTCAGAGCGGATCAGAAGGATCAGGAGCGCGTTTCCAGATAAGGCCATGAGGAAAACCACGAGGATGGCCAGGCCCAGCAGAACTGGGTGTTCAGACTGACGGAAGAGTCCCACCAGGATGAAGTCTAACTGCTCTGTGAAGTTGGAGTTCCAGGCAGGAGTGCCCATGTATCCTCACCTAGAACACAGAGAAAGCTTTGGGGTTAATGGCATGTGAGCTTCCCGAAAGGTGGTTCAGAGAGCACAGTGCGTGCACAGGGCCAGGGCTAGCCAGGCTGAAGGACTCTAAGCTGTCTGCAATCCATTTCACAGCTAGGCCCTAACAGAGTGTACCTCCTGGGGTGTCCCGCAGCTCATGGTGGTCTGTGGTTGCAGAGTCCTCTCTGGAGAGTGCTACAAACTCACATAGTGACTGCCCACAGGCAATACAGTGACAGAGAAAACAGGAAAATGAGGAAAGAGAAATTTATTATTTTTACAATGTTGCCACTACTGAAGCAAGTCCCACCTTCTCTGGTGTCCAGGGGTCAACTCCACTGTCCTTACTTTCCCGTACTGGGGATTGAGCCAGGCCCTTCACACTGAATTGCATTCCTAGCCTTATTTACTTAATCTGACCTGCAATCCCCCTCCCCCACCCTCGCTCCAATATTCCAGATTACAAACAGGGATGACGACCGAGTGCTGCCACATAGGAAGCCTTTGAAAGTGATAGGAATAGACTTTGGGAAACTGATTCACACACTGAAGTTCTTGTCCATGGAGTTCCAGGATTGCACAAATTGAGCCACGCTTTCTGGCCACAGGACCATCCTTTAGAGACCAGAGGACTTGCGGCAAGAAGCCCCGTGATGGCCAGAGGCCGCGGTCCGTCCTGCTTCCTTTCTACCCTGCAGCCCTCGTCTGCTGTGCCTAAAAGAAAGATTCCAGTAGTGCTGGGCTTCAGGCTGCTGAAGACGGTGGAGCAAGGTCCGGCACTCCTGGAGTGTGCGTGAGTGAGCTGAATGACAGGTATAGATCAAGGGTGTGCGCTTACACCACTGTCCTGAACGGCTCTCTTACAGTTGGCTGCCAGAATGACACACACCCCGATCTCCACTTTTAGTAACAGGTTATGCATTTACATATGATTTTGATTTCATAATAAAGTGGGAAAAAATCTACAAATAGGTGAAGTATGAACACAATTTAAGAAAACAATTTATATTTGAAAATATGTGCTTATACATGTTTGATGCTTATGACTATATAACTTTAGGGACTGATACAAACATGCACATGAACATATAAGTAGAAATACATGTGTAATATAGGTATTAGCTTAAGCCTAGTTAAGCATATCTTTATGCAAAACCTCATCTGTTTTCCACTGTGCATTCCTCTGAGTTCATGTCCTTAGAAGTCCTACTATTTGCATTAAATCTCAGAGAAGTAACTAGGATTTGGAAGGTCACTGCTATTTTCTGACAAAGATTTGGATACTTTTGCAAAGATCATGACCCCCCCAGCTGACTGTTCATGAGAAACTGAGATGTGGAGACAAAAACTACATACTGCGAGTGACTCAAGGTAAAAAAAAAAGTTACTGAATAATTAGTGGAGTGCAGCAGACAGAAAATATACATAGTCTTTCTGATGAGAATCAGTAGTATCTCCTCTACATTTTCTCTTAAAGACTTCTTTTCGAGTTTTCCTCTTGACATTGTGATTTTAAATTTTCATCGCCCTTACTAACAGGAAGAACCTAATATCTCTCCCTTCTGGGAAGATACTAGTAGTGGTTATGATGCAGGACTATTTAAGACACAAATGACAAGATTCAGAGACATTTTACAGTCCTATACACAAATACAAAAATTGCTTCTAACCTCCAACTCATTATTGGCCTCAAGTCCTGACAGTGTGTTCGATGTCCCAGTGTCAGTGTCAAGCAAGCCTGAGGCGTTCCCAGGGTTTGCTTCCCTGTCAATCTTAGTGCTCCAGCAGATGGATGCTCAGCCTTGGGCAAAATTTGAGAACTTCCCAAGGAGTTACAGAAGCACTCCTGCTGACCTCATGTATAGTTCTGCCCAAAGTGGGGCCAGCACTGGCACAGTGAGCGGCACAGGCAAGTGCCAGGTGCTGGTGGCTGCGTGAGCGGAGGGCCCAGGAAGCTAGCAGGTACAGAGGTGCGCGGGGAGCAGCCTTGCTGCTCCTTGCTCAGGGGAAGTCACAGTCATTGCAGCACACGGCAGCCACCCCGACACTGGATGCATGAGGAGGCCCTGTGTGTGATGCACAGGGGAGCGACCTGCCTGCTCGCTCTGCTTTCTCGCTGTCTTACTGCTGGTGTGTCCAGTAAACAGCCCAATGGGCCTCTAACCCGGGGGTCGTGAATGGTGCTGGCGCAGTAGCTCCAGCACCAATGGTTTTGCTTCCCTGAGGGCCCTTACAGGTATTGACTCATCTTATTTTTTCCTTTTTTGACAGAACCAGGGATTAAACTCAGGCCCTTGTGCTTGCCAGAGAAGTGCTTATTCCATTGAGCCATCTCCCTGGCCCCTTATTTTTTTCCTTTTGCAGATTAAATATTTAAGTTATCAGTATCTGCCCAACACCTCTCCATTAACGTGAGACAGAACTCATGTTCCAAGTTCTCTTGGAAATGCCACGCTCCCACTAGTCCACAGGTTGGATTTAATCGTTACTCACCTATGAAATACAAGTGTGATGGAGACAGGGTTGCTAGCATTGTGGTCGTGCTCAGAAGCTACGCCCACGTGACCGACACAGGTCACTCACTGCAGTGTTTCAACTCAGGAAGGCAAATGCTTCCTCACAAAAGTAAAGGAGGAAAATATTTTTTTAGTCTATACATTTTGGAAATGAAAATCCCATTTCTTTATACACTGCAGCAAATTAATGCTACATGACGCTTTCAGAAAGAAGCACATTTTCTTTTCACCAGAAAAGTAGATTCTAGAGAAAAGGAAGGAACTGTTGTTAGAACTAATAGCAAGGGTCCGAGGCAGGTCAGTAGCTTCTGTGTGCTCCTCCGCACTCTCTGTCTGCTGAACCACGGTCAGGCGACCCTGTGGAACTGTCCAGGTGGCCCGCGGGGTGTGGACAGGTGAAGGGCTCATAGGACGCTGAGATGGTGACATCGCCCCCACCAGGCTGTCTCTTATGGGATTGGGTCAAAGTTTTCTGTTAATAAAGCCTCTCTGGGATTTGAAAAAGAATACAATGAAGAAAGCCAAAGAAGCAAATGGATTATTTTCCCTGTGGTTCTGTTTTTTTCTGAGTCTTCAATAAAAATTTTTCCTATGATTTTTAAACTCAAAATCTTAACCAATATTAATGCATAAAAACTCCCATTATAAATAACATCTGATCAGTGACATCTATGAGTGAATGAATGTATAGCTTTAGCATTATTCATTCTTTAAACTAGTTTCTAGAGATACCTGCACATTCATCTTTAATCTTCAAGTAAATTTTGTGAGATATTCCTGTCTCTCACAGGTACACAGTCTGGAGCAGAATTTAATTGATGTGTGAAACATAGTGTCACTAATCAGTACTACTGTAAGAATAAAAGTGAGGGCATCCTTATACTCTTTTCTTGCTCCTCTGAACTACGTTCTTCTCCCTGTCAGTTCATTGGCTGTCTATGTTGCTTCAGCGTTAAATTTAATTTTAATGTAGCTACAGTGGCCCCAGAGCGCACGCACTTGGAAGATGACTGGAGGGTGGGCACCACAGGTGCCTTGCGCCCAGGAGGTGCAGCCTGGTCACAAGAGATAGGGTCGCGAAGCGTGACCCAGAAGCATACGCTCCCTGCCTGGGTCCCCTTCAGCTCTCTGCTTCTTGCTGCCATGATCCGGCAGCTCTCCTCTGCTCAGGTCCTTCCCACAGGCTGTCTCTGCCTCAGAGTCAGCCAGCCGTGGACCGGAAGCTCTGGAAACAGTGAGCCGAATAAACACTTTTCACTTTACAGGGTAAGTGTTGGGTGTCCATCCCAGCAACAAGAAAGTGATTCAGAAGATTACTAGCTAAACCACAGTAGGTAACGAGTGCTGGGAGAGACATACAAGAAGGTGAAGCCCGGTATACTGCGGGGAAGTGTAAACGGAGTCAGCTACTACTGAACACTACACGATGGTGTCTCAAAAATTTAAAATGATATTACCATGCGATTCATGGAATGAACTCATTCTGAGTATATTCCAAAAGGCACAGTCGGTGTCTTGAAGGGATACTTTCATCATCTGTTTATTATAGTACTGCACATAGCATTCAGTATGTGAAAGCAGCCTGAGTGTTGGGCAGTGAGGGGACATCTATGCATAAACCCATTTGTTCGTAACAATGTCTGTCTGTCTGTCTGTCTCTCATCTATCTGTCCTCCATATGTCCTCTGTATATCCTCCATGTATTGTCTGTATATCCTCTGTATATCTTCTTTATGTCCTCTCTCTATCTATCTATATATATATATATCATATATATATATACTCTGCTCTCTCTCTCTCTCTCTCTCTCTATATATATATATATATATATATATAGAGAGAGAGAGAGAGAGAGAGAGAGAGAGAAGATGAATGGAGAACATTAACCTAAATAAATAAAGACAGAAAGATAAATTCTTAAGTGTCCTTTTGGAATCTGCATGAATTAGACACATTAAGTATAATGGTAGTTGCAATGGGATGTGGGGTAAGGTTGATAAGGAGATTTAGTCAAATAGTAGCAAGTTTCAGGTATGAAAATATTAAGTTCTAGGCAATTAAATAATGGCATAATGACTCTAAGTAATATGTTACATACTTGAAATTTTTTTCTTTTCTTTTTTTTTTTTTTTTTACCTGTAGCAAGTTTACTATCAAGCTCCACCCACTAGGCCAGAGTGGAGTGTTAGCGAAAGCCTTGCTCCTTGTGCAGCACACTACCTACACTTGTGGGTCCACAGGCCCGCTAGGGGTATACTTGAAATTTTCTAACAAAGTAGATCTTAAGTGTTCTTCCTATTTAAAAAAACTGTAGTAGGAAGTAATATTTTAGTTAATTTGATTATAGTTATTGCTTTCAACATGGACAGAGATAAAAATGCAACATTGTGGATCCTGAAGGTATGCAGTTTTTTTTGTCAGTGTAGCTCACTGAATTTGGAAGGAGACTACAGTAAAGCAGAAAAATGTAATGCAGTTAGCTGAAACTTGAGCTGAAATAAGGATGATTATATCAGCTTAGAGGTGCGGTTACGGAGCTTGCCAGGTGGGTCTGATGTCCTATTTATTTCATTGATGAGTATCATCTTTAGTTGCATCTTCTTACATATAAAAGCATCAAGTTTATCTCTTTCAAAGTCTCTCTAGTGTAAGCACCTGGAAGAGTAAATAAAATCTGAAAGG
Source organism: Ctenomys sociabilis (assembly GCA_004027165.1). Classification (NCBI taxonomy): domain Eukaryota; kingdom Metazoa; phylum Chordata; class Mammalia; order Rodentia; family Ctenomyidae; genus Ctenomys; species Ctenomys sociabilis. The sequence continues at coordinate 48,979 of PVKA01002665.1, read as the reverse complement.
TTCTGTCGATAGTGTGGAAAGGAAAGAGTCTGCTCAAAGGGAAGGAGCAAATGGGAAGAGGGAAAGGATAAAAAAGAGAAGGAAGGAAAAAGACATATTTATTTATATGTACAAGACAGCTTGGATAACTACTGTTGGTTTCTGCAGCTCTATTGAAAGGAGCAGCTAATGCTTAAATTTTTCTTTCTCCTTCTTAATTTCTTATAAATTTTAAAAACCAATTTTGCATACTTATATCTGGTAATCTAAACAAATAATTTGAAGACAATATTATACTACATAACAACCATTGTTGAATTCCTATTATTTTGATTAGTGAAATTCTGTATTGTTTCTTTTCTTTTTTAAAAAAAATATTATTTATTCTCTTTAAAAAAAAAAGGCAGGACTGGGGAGATGACTCAGTAGAATAAATGCTTCTCTGAGGGCAGAAGGAAGGTGGGGATGAGCTCTGGGAACAGAGGAGTGAAAGGCGCCGCATGGGGCAGCAGTGCAGAAAGCCTCAGAATTACAAGCTGCTTGTGGTCCCATCCCCAGGGGCAAGTGGGCAGGAGTCCATGCAAGCTTTTCCTCCAGCTCAGGACTTTGATCTTTCTTTCTTTTTCTTTTTCTTTTGTGGAACTTGGGATTGAACTCAGACCCTTGCACTTGCCAGACAAGCGCTTATTCTACTGAGCTATCTCCTCAGCCCCCAGGACTTTGCTCTTTTTAAAAAAATTCTTAGGACTTTGCTCTTAATGCCTTTCTGCCCACAAGACAGCCAGATGCAGGGCTGCACACGTTTCCAGGGAGGTAAAACTGGAGTCACCATGAGAGAGTCCTGTTTGGGGGCTGAAGGCTGGGGCAGTTGACATCAGGGCTCTCAGTGCGTGCCCTGCTGCAGGCTGGGCGGGAGAAGGCCAGGCAAGGCAGTCTTGGCTTTGTGAGCAAAACAGGAGCCCCCAGAAAGCGTGAGCAGTGGGGGCACAGGCTACTGCAGAGAGGGTGGACATGCAGGGAGCCACGGCGTGGTAGCCAGGAGCACTGGCTGTACAGGCCAGGTGTGGTTACAGCATTGTGTCCCTGCAGCTACTCATCCAGATCAGAGGGTGGCGGCCTCTCAGGGACACTCAGCCAGGTGCAACATGGTTATTTGCCCAGTGGCAAATAATCTTTTTCTTAGAAAGCCCCCCAAATGCTACCATTAGACTTGTAAATCCGAAGAATGAATCCTGTAAAGTGTAAGGTTCAGAATCAATATACACAAATCCACAGCTTCTTTATGCATTAATAATGAGCCTGCTGAGAAAGAACATTTTAAAAATCCATTCATAATCATTTAGAAAGTTAAAACTGCTAGGAGCAAGCCCATCCAAGGAGGTATAGGACCATCTTGATGAAAGACACAGTGCACTGAAGAGAGAGACTGAAGACACTCAGCGATGGGAAGAGCTATCAGGTTCATGGACAGCAGAGTTAATATTGCTAAAATGGCCATATTATAGAAAGCAGTCTAAGATTTGATGTGATCCTAATCAAAATACAAATGACAATTTCTACAGATGTTTGAATCTAAGTCAGTGTTCCTTGACCTGTACAAAAATCAGTGTAAAATGCTTAAAAGAGTAGGTATGTATAAGACCTCAAGACTGAAAGTGCTAGGAAAAAATATAGATGGATGCTTGAGTTCATAGGCACACTCAAAGACTTGTTGAGTAAGACTTAATGGAGCAGAAACAATTGATAAATGGCATTGCACTGGGTTAAAAAGCCTTGTAACAAAAGCAAATAGTCCAATCAAGAATTGGGAAAACGGCTCTCCTGCCCTTTGCCACTGCCATGAAAGGATGCTCTCTGCCTTGTGCCACTCTGCCCTGTGCCACTGTGCCATGGAGCCAGCCACATGTGGACTGAAACCTCCAGTAACTGCATACAGAGCACTAGACATGTGAGGTCGAGGAAGCTTCCCCTCAGGTTGCAGAAGAAGGCCAGCTGGGCCTGCATTGTGGCCTTGAGTGGACAGTGTGTGGCATTACGTGAGCAAGCTGAAGGTGAAGTGAAAACCCCAAGAAGCTGGAGAATCTGGGATGGGGGGATGTCTGCGGAAGGCTATGAGGCATGCGCAAGGTCAGCCCATGAGGGGATCCCAGAGGGCCACAGCTGCGGGAATGTATAGCTGTTATGCACAAGGCTGCAGTTGGGACAGTCATGTGGAGGGAAATGGAGCTCTCCAGCTAACAGCTACAGAGGACCCCAGGCCTGCCTGCCACAGTATTATTGGCAGGAAACAGATACCTGACTTTAAGTTGAGGGCTGAGATTATGCAACTCTGACAGATAGCTTGAGTACAATTCCATGAAAGACCCTGAGCCAGAACTGTCCAACTAAACCTCTGTTTCCTGACTTGCGGATTCAATATGCAATAATACACATTTGTTGTATTAAGCCACTGAATTTTAGCATAGTTTGTTTCACAGAAATTAGTAACAATAGCATTATTTCATGATTTGGCAGTACTTTTTAGAGTCTGCTCTGATAAGATAAACTACAGTTACTCGTTGCCAATTAAAAAAGAAAAATTGATACTTTGTAACTGAAATGAAGCCTTAGCTCTAGTCTTACTGGTACTATTAAGAGGTAGAGAAAGAGTTTGATTTAAGAGTATGATTGGTCCTTAGAGGCTCTTCATCCAGGATCATGCACCAAGCAAGTCAGCCAAGAGGGATATGTTTACTTTTTCATATTTCAGTCCCTATAATCCTTGTTGGGACAGTAGTTTGCCTCTTCTAATTTCTGTCTAGGAGTTGATTGGTAATTAACTAAATTAAGAAGACAGGATGCATTCAAGAGTGTAGATTTAGGCCACAACATATAACCAAGAGGATTGTGACGGAAGCTGCCAGCTGTTATGTCACTTGTGTCATTATTAGTTTATGAAACAGCTTATTAAACTAGATAAACTGTCATGTACAGATTAGGATCAAACTGGCAGATTTCCCATCAATATTCCTGTATTAGCTATTTAGTAAAAATTATGCTTAATTTTATTGCTTTTGAGAGGAAGCATGTAGGAGCGAGATAAGCTTTTATGTCTGTAGTTCCTGAATATTTCAGAAGGCAGCCCTTATTCTTGTGGAACTTTATGTTCTGGAAGATTACCGAGAAGAAGCTCGTAGGCTGCTGAACGGTCTCTACATTCAAGCCTGCGCTGGCCCTGCTGGCGAATGAGTTAGCAGTTGGTTGTCTGAGAGGCCTCTTGGTTTTTGAGTCATTAACAATATTTATGCACAACCTCAGTTTCTGTAATTTCTTTAAATATGGGATAAAAAAAAAGTGTGAGACTTTTGATGCTATATCATTGAGCTATCTGGCATAATTTTAGGAGCTACAAAATTATTTAGGGGAAAAATTATTTCTCTTGAGCAAAGAAAGTGTTAACGTGGAAAACCTAAGAGAAGCTTCCTTTTTTGTTTTTCCATAATTTTATTGAAGAACAAATAGCAATGAGACAGATTCAAATCAAATTAGTAATTCTTTTTTTTTTTTTTTTTTTTGGCAGAACTGGGGATTGAACTCAGGCCCTTGCGCTTGCCAGGGAAGCACTTATTCCACTGAGCCATCTCCCTTGCTGGAGAAGCTTCTTAGAGTGATTTATACAATGATTTCCCTTCCTGTTACTTTAATGCTGAAATTATATAAATTTGAGAACCCTGCTGTGGTCCTAGCACTGCCATCCACTAACTAGGTAATACTTTCTTAAAGTTTCTGAATCTCATTGTCTTTATTATAAAATACAATTGTCAAAGTTTCATTCTTTGCAGTGGTTTGAGAGAATTAAATATTTTTATATTTATAAATTTAAAAAAAGGAATTAGGAAAATGAACAGATACTTCTTTAAAAAATAAATAAAAAGAAATGCTATAGCAGAAAGTGTCTCCCCCCCCCCCCCCCAGCCAGTACATTTCAGCTTTTGTTAGCTGCTCAGGTAACCTTCAGTTTACTTCAGTTCCTGTTATGGTCCCTGTTACTTCTGTCTCCTAGAAAGAGCTGGTCACTGTGGTACTGAGAATTGAACTTACAACCTTGTGGTTGCCAGGGAGGTGCTTGTGCCACTGAGCTATCTCCCTGGCCCTGATGAATTTTGTAAGAACCAGTCAAAGACAGCCAAGAACTTGGCCTCTGTGCTTCCTCTTACAACCACAGAAACCTCTCTCTGGACCCTCAAGGCCTGATAGTTTGGGAATGATCTCAGTCAGTGCCCATTTATGTAAAATAAATCTGCCTCCAAATTCTGGGTGATGTTTTTTCAGCGTTTCTGTATAAATGTTCATAATCAAATGGAAAATTCAAATTCTTTAGCCATTGGGAAAATACAAAAAATATCATTTGGAAATAAATATTATTTTATTTCTTGTCCCTTTTATTTCTTTCTCCTACCAAATTGTTCTAGTGAAAATGTCAAGAACTGTATCGAACAGGAGTGACAAGAGTGCACATTTTTTTGCCTTGTTCTTGGCTTTAGAGAAAATGTTTTTGGTTCTTTTCTCATTCAGTGTAATATAGACTGTGAGTCTATCGCTTATGATTTTATTATATTAGGGAGTGATGTTTCAAGACCTAGTTTTTCCAGGGTTTTTATAGTGAAGGAATGCTATATTTTGTCAGTTTTTTGTTTATTAGATGATCATATGATTTTCATTCTTGTTAAATGACTAGGTAGAGAATTATATGTATTTCATTGCCTTTGTTGAAACATCTTTGCACCATGGAATGAAGTCAACTTGATTTCCATTACCATGTGCTCTTTAATTCACTTTGCAAACATTCTATTCAAGATTTGTGCACGTTAATGCTATTCCTCTATAGCTTTCATTCTGTTGTTGTGTCCAGTTTGATATCAGGGTGATGCTGATCTTTTGCTATGGGTTGGAAGTACTTTTTCCACTTTATATTTAATGAAATAAATTAGTTATTGGTTTTTAAAAAGTCTGGTAAAATTCAACAGCAAACTTATCTAATATAAAAAACACATAGTCCTAGATTTTTCTCTATTAGAAGAATTTTTATTATTGTTTCAATTTCACTGCTTGTTACTGGTCTATTTAGGTTCTATTTATATCCTGTTGATTAGGTTTGGTAGTATTATCCAATGTATCTGAAAGTAGAATTTTAGAGTAGTCCCTCATAGTCCAGCATATGTGTTCAGCATTTCCCTTTTCACGCCTGTGTTGGTACAAGGTTTCTTTCTCTTTGTTAGTTTGGCTAAAGATTTGTCAGTCTTGTTTATCTTTTCAGAAAGCCAAATGTTTGCTCATTGATCCTGCACATTATTCTTTAGTCCATATCTCATTAATTTCAGTTATGATATTCCTATTCTTTTCCTTCTGTTGGGCTTGGTTTTGGTTTGTTCTTCTTTTACTAAGACCTTGAAATGCATCAAATTATGTTCTTTTTTAATGGAAAAAGCTTGAGACTGGGTCTTGCAATGCAGTCTAGGCTGGCCGAGAACTTGCTATGTATGTAGCCTAAGCTAGCCTCACATTCATGGAAATCCTCATGCCTCAGCCTCCCAAGTGCTGGGAGTATAGGCATGCACCACCACAACTGGTCTATAGTTGTTATTCTTTTTTCAATGTACTTTATTAACTTCATAGCAACGTACTTTATTAACTTCCCTTTGGGAATTGTGTTTGATGCATCCCAGTGATTCCAGTAATGTATTCCCATGGTCTACTGTATTTCCATTTTCATTTGACTGCAAGAATTTAAATTTTCCATTTCTGGTCACTTCAGTGCCCTACTGATCATTCGGATGTGAATTGTTGAATCTCCAAGTGCTTGTAGTGTCTGTGGATTCTCTTGATGTTCATTTCTAGTTTCTTTCCATCATTATCTGACAAATAGGAAATAAATTATTTTAATTTGTTGTATAGTTATGGCTTCCTTTATGGCTTAAAATATCTATTTTGTGGATCATTCCATGAGGTGGTGAGAAGACTGTATTCCATAGGTATTAGAAAATTCTTAGGGTTTGTGTTAAGTGCATTTGAATTACAGTGTGTGCTATGATGTTTCTCTGTTAATTTCTTGTCAAGAAGATATATATGCGGTCCCAGACCCAGCACAGTCAGCCTGTGAGTGAGAGCTTCAGGCCTGCCGTGCCAGAGGGACATTTCCCAGTCTTCTCCGGTTCCGGCCTGTGGCCCTGGACCCAGCACAACTTGGCTGACCCAGCACAGCCTACCTGGTGAATAAGAACATCCACTATCCTTTTGGGAGCCCAGCAGATCCACCAAAGCCCAGGCCCACCCACCTAGAGAATGACCTGCCAGAGACACAAGGGCTGACTCTGAAAACTTTCCAGATCCTTGCCCCAAACCCAGCCAAGATAGTGGGAATTTTCACTACTCACTCTGCATCCAAGTTCAGTCATGCTTGCCTGACCAGGGAACCAACAGAGGGGAACCACAGGAGCTGCAGCAAAAAGGAACTGAGCACAACAGTTAGATCCAGGCCAGGCATAACGGGATAATCTCAAACTTAATAGACTGGCACCCGAATCTCATTATACGCTAAGGTTATAGCTGCACCAAAGCTCTAAACAAAAGGTCAAAGGTCAGTGCTATACAAAATGATAAAGACAAGGAGAAAAATGCAAACTCAGGCATCGAGTCCACCAGTAAGTGCAGAGGACACTAGCTCAGCTGAAATGAAGGAATTAACAGATACAGAAACAAAGGAACAACAGCAGAAAGGTATAGAGGATCTCAGACGAGAATTAATTCCTGAAATAAAAAAAGAAATATCTGAATACATAACATCTGAAATAAAGAATCAAATCCAGAAACATCTGGGGGAAAACCAATGCTCACCCAGAACAAGTGCAGAGAGCACTATTCCAGCTGAAACGTATGAATTAATAGCGTCTGAAGCAAAGAAACAACAGCAAAAAGGTCATGAGGTCAGAAAAGTCAGAAAGCTCAAAGCAGAAATAATTTCTGAAATAAAAAATGAATTCTTTGAAAAAAAGAATTCTTTGAAATCATAGCATCTGAAATATAGAAACAATTCTGGAAATATACAGAGGAAACCCAACTTGGAAGAAACTCTGCAGAAAAATGATAATTACCTCTAAAGAAGACATGGGTAAAAAAGTAGAGGAGATCAGAAACATGATGGATTCCTTGAATGAGCAATACAGAAAAGAAATACAATGCATGAAATAGAGTCAAAGAGATATAGAAAATTAAAAATATCAGTCACGAGTCTATAAAACCGTTTGAGTGAAAGCGAAGACACAGTTTCAGATCTTGAAGATGCTGGAGCAGCTAGTGAAAAGGTAAGAAAGGATCTCTTAAAAACAATGAGAATGCAGGAAAAAATAATCCATCACCTGCAAGATGATGTCAGGATGAACAATGTGAGATTAATTGGTATCAATGAGAATGAAGGAGTCAATACAAATGACATAAAAAAAATTTTGGGGGAAGTAATCACAAAAAACTTCCCAAATATGAGGAAACAATCCAACATTCAGGGATCTGAAGCATACAGAACACCGAATAACTTCAACCCAATTAAAAACACACCGAGACATATAAAAGTCAAGATCCTAGAAATCCAGCAGAAGAATAATATAATGAAAGTTGCTAGGGAAAAGAAGCAGATTACATTTGAAGGAAAACCCATGAGAATTATGGCCAACTTCTCTACACAAACCATGAAGGCAAGGAGAGCATGCAGCAGAGTTCTTCAAGTTCTCTATGAAAACAAATTCCAGCAAAGACTACCAAACCCTGCAAAACTCTCTTTCAAATTTAATGGAGAAGTGAAATACTTGCACGACAAAGAACAACTAAACAATTTCATGATGACAAAGCCATCCCTAAAAGGCTACTGAAAGATGTTTTAGAGAGGGACCACAATGAGCAGAACTCCATGAATGAGAACAGAAGGAACCCACTAAATAGAGCAAACAATGAAATACAGGACAAAAGGGAGTTAAACAATAGCAGGTAAATATCATGACAATTGTAAGTCAACACATCTCATTTATAACCACCAATGTAAACAGCCTCAATTCACCAATTAAGAGAAACAGTCTGGCACAGTGGATTAGGCAACAAAACCCAACAAAATGCTGTGTACAAGAAACATACTTAACTCAAAAGGACACTCATAGGCTTAAAGTCAAAGGATGGAAAATAATACTACATGCCCCAGCACCTCAGAAAAAAGTAAGGGTAGCAATTCTGTTCTCAGACAGTCTCAAATTCAAACCACGATGGATCAAATGAAATAAAGAAGGCCACTATATATTGGTTAGGGGAAAAATTCAAGAGGAAGAGGTAACACTCATAAATATCTATGCACTAAACACAGGAGCAGCCAACTATATAAGACAAATCTTAATGAAAATGAATAATTTAATCTCCAAGACTACCATCTTAACAGGAGACCTTAACACCCCTTTATCTCAAAAAGATAGGTCAACCAGACAAAAAAAAAAAAAAAATAGCACAGAAGTAGTAGAAGTGAACCAGAGCTTGGAACAAATGGACCTGGTGGACATATACAGAATGTTCCACCTAATCACAATTGAATACACATTTTTTTCAAGTGTACATGGATCATTTTATAAAATAGACCACATACTAGTCCATAGATCATGTGTAAGTATATGCAAGAAAACAGAAATTATCCCATGCATATTACCTGACCACATTGCAATGAAACTGGAAATAAGCAACAAAAGAAACCAGAAAAACCCCTAAATGGTGGAAATTAAACAACATCCTACTCAGAAATCAATGGGTCATGGAAGAAATTAAACAAGAAATTCAACAATATCTACAATTCAATGAAAATGTAAACACAACTTATTGGAATTTATGGGATGTGATGAAAACAGTTCTCAGAGGGAAAATCATAGCTATGAACTCATACATTAGGAAAACAGAATGGGAACAAATAAACACCATAATGCTACACCTCTGAAATCTAGAAAAGGAATAACAAACCAAACTCAGAGTCCAGAGACAGGAAGAAATCATAAAGATTAGAGCAGAAATTAATTCAATTGAGATGAAGAAAACAGTTCAAAGAACCAATGAATCAAAAGGCTGGTTCTTTGAAAGACTAAATAAAATTGATAAGCCCATAGCTAACCTCATCAAAAAGAGGAAAGAAAAAATTCCAATATGAGCAATAAGGAATGAAAAGGGTGAAACTACCACAAACCCAGTGGAAATTCAGAAGACTATCAATAGCTACTTCAAGAATCTTTATGCTCACAGAATAGAAGACAAAGACAGATTCCTCGAATGGTACAAATTATCAAAACTGAATCAAGAAGATAGAACAACTCTCAAAAACCAAACAATGAAATACGAAACATAATAAAAATCCTACCGAGAAGGAAAACTCCAGGTCCTGATGGATTCACAGATGAATTCTACAAAAAATTGGTAGAAGATATAACCCCTACACTCCTCAAACTCTTCAATGAAATTGAAAAGGAAGCAGTCCTCCCAAAATCATTTCTGGAGGCAAGTATTGTACTGATTCCAAACCAGGGAAAGACACAACTAAAAAAGAGAACTACAGGCCAATCTCCTTCATGAACATAGATGCAAAAATACTCAATAAAATCCTAGCAAATAGAATACAGCAAATCATCAAGAAGACCATACACCATGACCAGGTAGGACTCATCCTACAGATGCAAGCTGGTTCAATATTTGAAAATCTATAAATGTTTATACACTATATCAATAGAACGAAAACTAAAAACCACATGATCCTCTCAATTGATGCAGAAAAGGCTTTTGACAAAGTCCAACACTCATTCATGTTCAAAGTTCTACAGAAAATTGGAATAGAAGGCCTGTACTTCAATGTGATAAAAAAAGCCACCTATGACAACCCAACAGTTAATATAATTTTAAATCAGGAAAAACTGAAATCTTTTACTCTTAGATCTGGTACAAGACAAGGATGTTCCTCTATCACCCTTCCTATTCAATATGGTTTTGGAATCATTAGCTACAGACAAGAGGGAGAAATAAAAGGAATAAGAATAGGTTAAAAAAGAAGTTAAATTATCACTATTTGCAGATGACATGATACTTTCCTTGGAAGACCCAAGAAACTCCACCAAGAAGCTACTAGAATTGATACACAAATTCAGTGCCATAGTAAGATAAAAAGTCAGTACTCAAACGTCAATACCATTCCTCTACACAGATAACAAACACACTGAGAGGGAAACTATAGAAACACCTTTTATAATAGCACCATGGAAAATGAAATACCTCGGAATTCACTTAACCAAGGAAGTCAAAGATATTTTCATGGAAAATTACAATACCCTAAGAAAACAGATTATAGAGGATTTCAGAAAATGGAAAGATATTCCCTGCTCCTGGATAGGAAGAACCAACATGATGATCGCCAACACTCCCCAAATTGTATAGATTTAATACAATCCATATCAAATTGCCATCAACATACCTCCCAGACATAGAGAAATCATTCCTAAAATTTATTTGGAATCAGACAAGACCTAGAATAGCGAAGGCAATCCTGGCCAACAAAGACAAGGCAGGAAGCATTACAATTCCTGACTTGAAATTATACTACAAAGTTACTGTGAGAAAAATCAACATGGTATAGGCAACGAAATAGACCTGAAGATCAATGGAATAGATTGGAAGATGCAGAAGCCTCTACGAACACACTCAGCCATGTTGTCTTTGACAAAGGGGCCAAATACCCTTACTGGAAGAAAGATAACCTCTTTAACAAATGGTGCTATAAAAGCTGGATTTTTACATACTGAAAACTAAAACTTGACCCAGGTCTATCACCATGCACTAAGCTAAAGTCAAAATGGATTAAGGATCTAAACATCAAAACAGAAACACTCAACTCTTGGAAGAGAAAGTAGGAGTAATTCTTGAAGACATAGTGGTAGGCTAAGAGTTCATGAACAAACATGTATTCACACAGGAAACACTTGAAAGAATTAACGACTGGGACCAACTCTTATTGAGAAGTTTTTGCATGTCAAAAGAAATAATCAACAAAGTGAAAAGACAAACCATAAATTTCGAAAAAATCTTCACTAATAAACACTCAGACAAAGGTTTGCTCTGTAGAATTTATAAAGAACTGAAATACATTAGTGCCCTCAAATTTAAAGACCCAATCTAGAAATGGGCATCCCAGACGAACACACACTTCTCAGAGGATGAAATTAAGGAAGCGAATAAATATATGAAAAAATGCTCCACATCAGTAGCCATCCGTGAAATGCAAATTTAAACAACACTGAGATACCATTTCACCCCACAAAGAATGGCTATCATAAACAAATCAACCAACAACAAATGTTGGAGAGGATGTGGGAAAAAGGGAACACTTTTCCACTGCTGAAGGGAATGTAGAATGGTGCAACCATTATGGAAATCAGTGTGGAGACTCCTCACAAAACTAGGACTGGAAATCCTATTCAAGCTGTCTATTCCCCTACTGGAATTTTCCTGGAGGAATTGAAAACATCATATCATAGTGATGTATGTATACCTATGTTTATAGCAGCACAATTTGTGATAGCCAGATCTTGGAAACAACCAAGATGCCCATCACATGAGGTTGTAAAAGATGTGGTATTTTTATACAATGGAGTTTTACTCAGGTATAAAGAATGATGAACTTGAAGCATTTATATTTAAGTGGATGCCACTTGAAAATATAAGTGAAATAAGCCAGACCCGCATGTGCAAATGTCATATAGTCTCCCTAGTATAATAAATCAAAAGAAGAAATACAAATAGAAAGGTATAACACAGCTAAAAGGAAAGAGGGACCTTGAGGATTTTTGGACAAGGAAAGGGAAAGGAGAAAAGCTGGGAAATAGGATAGGGACAAAACCATACATTTGTACATACAGGATGGGCAAGGCAAAGATCCCAAGAAATATCAGCAGGTTTTTGAAAGTAGCAGTTAAATGGTAGGATTCTTAACCTGACTATCTATATACGCTGATACCTGTGAACCAAGCAACTGCACTGAAGACAGAAATGTGTAAATAGAAGGGTCACACTTGGAATGTCTTCCATTCTGGTCTGCTATATACATACTTCCTGTCATGACATACCAGTTATTACCATACTCTCTCACAAGTAAAAGGTTTTTTTTCATGTAATAATTACAAAAAAGACACAAGGAAAAAAATGTTACGAAACTGCTCTGCTACAAGGCTGTATATGTTTAGATTTCTAAATTTCTGTGTAATAATATGTGTATATTATTATGAATTTACTTTATATAAATTTTTAAAATTTTTTTCCCTCATATTCTGTAACGACTTAAAATTCAATACATTAATACTTGATAGAAAATATCTGTTCCATGTTATGCCTAAGATGTTTGATATTTAGACAGATGGTTAGGTAAACCAAACTGCATATGTTGCAGGGTAATAATCACCTTCTCTTCTGGATGGTTAACAATCTAAGTCTGCAGATCTAAAATTGGAGAAATGGAAGGGCTTCAAGGTCAGCCAACATTTTGGCCCTAGGCTTTCAAGGTCAGTGAAGATTCAGGACACCAGAGAATCTGTACTGAAACATCATGGAACTCAGTTGTGCCCCAAATTTTCTGATCAACGAGATTATGGAGCCACAGGAAATGTGATCAATGTTCTATAGTGTACCTAAAGAGAGTCACATGGAGAGAAAACTTTCTCTCAGGCTCTCACAGAGAGCAAACTGGTCAAGCAATGGCCATGACTCATCCACAGGGCTGACACTGACAAAAGATCTACAAAGTGAGGGAAAGGATTACAAGATAAACCCTGAAGGGACTTGACTGACCTTATCAGATACAAAAGTTACATTTCTTGCTATATAGGTCTTGCTTTATCTTAGTCTTAACCATCCAGCAGAAAAGTAGAATAACGAGGTATATAAAGTAAATTCATAATAATATACTGAGCTGTAAATGGCTCTAGTCAACAACTTTTGTGGATAACCCACTTCTATTGTGGACTGTTGGACTGTGTTGGATTGTTTTGCTGAATTCAACCACCTATAATGATTGAATGCCAATAGAATACCCATCTCTGACAGGTCTAAACAAAAAAAAAAAGGGATAGAAAAGGAAGGACCACTCTGTATTTTTATGTACAGAAGAGTTAGGATAAATATGCAGCTATTTTTGCATAACTCTATGAGAAGAAAGATTTGCACTAATAGTGTTTGGACAGGATATCCTGTCTGCTTCTTGTACTTTGGATAACCACTAGGAAGATAACAATGTAAAAAGTATCACTTATTGAAACTGTACTATAAATCAGCTTTTAAAAAAATAGGTATACAGCTACATTCTCTTAACTCAATGAATAGAGGAATCTGCTCTAATACTGTTTGTAAATAGAATATAATGTCTGCACTTTGTACAACAAATAACCACTAAGAAAAACAATATGCAATGTATTAATTATTGAATTAATTATATAATTTCTATTTGTTCTTCAATAAAATTATGAAAAAAATTTTATTTATTTATTTGGTACAGGGTCTTGCTACATAGCTTGTACTTTCAGTGATCCTCCTGTCTCAGCCGGCCCAGTGCTGGGATTACAGGAATGTGTCACCATCCCTGGTTTTGGTGACCAGCACGGTGCACCCAAGGTTCCATTACAGCATCCCATGTGGTACTGGGGATTGAACCTAGGTCCTTTCAAAGAAGATTATTGACTTTCTGGACTAAGATGATACATCTATTGCTAAGAGAGAGTTCGCGAAGTCACCTACTATCTTTGCATTCAACCCCTATACGCTGAGTAGGGTTTGTTTCATAAAATTGAGTCCACCAGTGTTCAGTGCATATAAGTTTGCAACTGGCATACTGTTCTGCTGAATTTTTCTTGTTACCAACAGCAATGATCTTCTTTGCCTTGGCTAACTAACTTTGTTTTGAAGTCCGTTGGGTCAGCTGTGAGTGGAGTTTCTGCTGCTTACCTTCAGGCTGTCTTTGCTTGGCATGTTGTTGCCCATACATTTGCCTTCAGTTTGAGATTGCCTTTGCTAGGAAGTTATATTTCTTCAAGCAGCAAAGAACTGGGTATTTTTCTTTTTTAAAACATTTATTTGATACAGGGTCTCGCTATGTAATCCAGACTCATGGCATGTGGTACTGAAGACCTTCTAGGCAGTAGATCTAACGCAGTGAGCTGAGTTGGCTCTAAGGTTGGCAGTCATCACCTGGGAATAGGAGTGAGAGCCACGTGTCCTAGGCTGTGACCTCATCTTCCTTCCAAAGCTGTGAGTACAGGCTTTCCTGCACTGCTAGAGAGCACGGCAAGCAGCACAGCGCACAGCCTGGGCCACGGCAGCCCCCTTCAGTTTGGCTGCTGTTCCGCATGCCTCTGACACTGTGCTGGGAAGACCATCAAACATCATTTCTTGCTGAGTTCAGAGCACTGACTTCAGTCTTTGTCTGAGCGACCCCTTAGATACTTGTCTCTAGTGGTTGCTGCTCTTTCCTTAGCAGTTCATTTGGCTTTCTGTATGGGTAAGCAGAAGCTCTGATCCCCTTTGATTGTGTAAGGGGAGCACTTGGCCACACATACTTAGGATGAAATGAAAGAAGAGTCCAGGGCTCTGGAGAGATCCTGAGCTCTACTGTCTTCCCCAGTGCTGACTGCACAAGTGCCTGGTCCCCAAGGCAGGGAGGGGCTCGCACTGTATCTGCCGGTTCACCCAGCTCAGCCAGTCATCTTGTCCAGTGCTGAGCACAGTGGTAACCAGCCCAAGCCCCTGTGTGAAATGCAAGCTCACACTGCAAAGCCAATCCCTGAATAACGTTTCCTACCACTTACTTCCTGACAATACTGAATATTGTCTTGCTTTGCTATATTTATTTTCTGTTTATATTTTTAGGTGCTGAGAAGATGCATTTTTTTCTATTTTTCTCATCACTGTAGCCTCAGTTTGTAGAACAGCAGCACGTATCCAGCAGTCAGCAATTACCTGAAGAATGAATGCATAATGTGTGAATGGACAGACGGATGCATACACGAATAAATGAAAGAAAGAAAGAATGAATGAGTTCGGCCTAAATAAGGAGGATATAGTCATAGAAAATTTCAGAAATATACCATTCAAGGGAGATGAAAAGTCTCCTGAAAGCCAAGCATTGAGTATTCTCGGCTGGGTGGAGAGATGATGCAGGCGGAGACTGCAGACCCCATGGAGGCAGCAGAGTGGGTGGTTGGAGCTGCAATCACCACTTCCTGCACCATCTGAGACTCCGTGGCACACCTTGAGATCCCATCGCTTTGTTCCTCAGACCCATATCCTAAAGTATGTATGTTAACTTTAGGATAAAGCTGGTGATAGATTATAAGAATAAGAGCACCACACATAAAGCACACCTAGGCTAGGGCCTGGTTAGCATGCAAGTTAGGATTATTTTCAGCATACGTGTTAAGGAGATGAATGTGGAGATATATGTATGTATATGAAGTTACATTCTGAATATACGTCATAACTGGCATAAACAAGGAGAATGTAAGAAAATTCTGTTCCTCCCATTGAGTCTGTAATTTAATTTTAAATTTCTTAAGTGTACAAATCTAGTAAACATTTTTGAATGTTTAAATAGCTTTCTCTTTCTTTCTTTCTTTCCTTTCTTTCTTTCTTTTTGAATGTTTAAATAGCTTTCTCTTTCTTTCTTTTCTTTCTTTCTTTCTTTCTTTCTTTCTTTCTTTCTTTCTTTCTTTCTTTCTTTCTTTCTTTCTTTCTTTCTTTCTTTCTCTAGACAAGCTCATCAGGGCCAGGGAGACAGCTTAGTGGCATAAGCACCTACCTGGCAAGCACATGGTCCTGAGTTCAATCTCCAGTACCATAATTATTGAATTTTTTATATAATTCAGGTATAAAAAAATAAGACAAGTAAGCAACTACACTCTTAATTCACTGATAAGAGATATCTGCTAAAATAATATCTGTAAATATAATGTATGCACCTTGTACAATACCAAAACGTTATGAAAACAGTTTGCAATGTATTAATTCATCGAATCTGTATGGTCAAGGTGTCTTGAAACTGTCTGATTGACATTTGTATTTTAATAAAATAAAAATAAATGAAAAAAAGAAAAAAAAAGAAATAAAACAAACTCACCTGGATGGCCTGTGGCTTTGGTCCACTAGCAGGAAAGGATCACTTCATGTATTCGTAGAACATGGGAATGTAGGTGAAATTAAAAATGAGAAACAATATCTCAGTTTCTCTTGACCTAGCCTCTGAGGTTTGAGTGTTTTACATGTTGGCCTAAAGCCTGGAGCTGCATGGCCCCCTGCCCTGGGGACTCCTGTCAGGGCAAGTGTAATGGGCTCTGTCCTCTGGAAAATGTGGGTGACATGAAGCGGCTTATTGTGGGTCAAAGAAGGTGGCGCGTGATGCTGGCTGGCTCAGGAGAGAATGAGGAGTAAGCAGAATGTGGCCTCATTCCCGCCGACCAGAGCCTGCGCCGTTAGACGTGCTTCGCCATGAAAGGTTTCTCCAGTCACCACCAACACAGAAGAATTTTCATATTTCTCAACTATAATCTTAAAGAAAAAAAGGCCATCAGGCCCAAGGGATGGTTTAGAGGTTGATGCTATGAGAAAGGAAAAAGTTTTTGTTTTAAACATGAACAACTGATATGAGCACAGAGGAAATGGCTGAAATCCTCAGAAGGAAAACTCAGGGTGGCAGCACCATGCACACCTGCTGGTCACTTGCTGGGAGACACATGAAGCAAAGGGGAGGCCCTCTGGAAGAAGATCAATCTCCTCACGCTTCAGTGAGGAGGCTCCTTGTGATTAGCACTTTCTTTAGAGCCCCAGCAACATCCTTGTTCCTGAGGCCATAAGTAACAGGATTCGGGCCAGGTGGCATGACGATGTAAGGTGGTCACCATGTCCTTCCTGGAGGTATGGAAGGAGCAGGTAGTGCAGAGGTGTAGACGGCAGCTCCCTAGCAGCGGCTGATCGGCTCACGTGGCACGAACAGGTGGTGCAGGCCTTCCTCTGGGCCTCAGGAGTAAGAGGCCAGGATGAGTGTCACTGGGATAAGGAACGTGAGTACATATCGGATACATGGAAACCTCGCAGGCTGCTTCAGCCAGCAGGAGCCTCCCAGGAGAAACGGCGGATCTCACGCTGCAGAAAAGGAAGGCCATGGTAACAGAAGTGAGGATGAAACCGTCCAGTGAGTGCACAGGCCAACAGCAGGACACCAGGAGGAGACACCATCTTCGGCTCATCGGGGCGTGGTGACAGAGACCATGGCTGATGGCCACATAGCAGGCATAGGCCGTGGCGGCTGCAGGTAAATACCCTGCACCTGCTGTTGTGGGGCAGAAGTGCATCCAAGTCCCACACCCAGTGTCCGAGATGGCCACGAGCATTTTGGGCACAGTGACAGAAATGTATGTCAAGTCCGTGGTTCAGGGCTGGTTGGTAAAGAAGTGTATGGGCCTGCACAGAGAAGAGTCAGTGTGGATCAGAAGAATTAGTAGGATATTCCCAAGCTTGGCTGTCAGAAATGGACCGTGGATGAACAAGTAGATATAAAGGATCAGGCAGGCCAGCCACATGATGGGGCAGGCAATTAAAAGGCTTTTACCTAAAGGATGGATGTAAGCTCCGTGTTATTCATAAGCACTCAGGTGCCATGTGTAATAATATTTTCTTCCCTTTAAAAACTCCAGGAAACCACAGATTTTCCAAGATCAAATGTAAATTTGCACAACAAAAGAATACACTGAATTATAAATTTCATGTCCCAAGTAGAATGGCAATATACTATGTCCTCCACAAAACATCGGACTGATGTTAAAACATTCCTCTTAGGGTGTTTATTTAAATAAATTCGTATGTATAATATTTCAATCAGTTAGTACACATGCTGTGTTCCTGTAATGCCCACTTCACTCTTCCAGGAGATTTCATGGGGCCAATCTTGTAGCTATTTCTACATCTTGGACTCTTAAGGACCACTTTTGGAAGAAAATATTAGTAATGCCTACACTTCATTTTAAATTTCTTAAGTGTACAAATCTAGTAAACACTTTTTCAATGTTTAAATAGCTTTATTTATTTATTTATTTATTTTTGTCTTTTTTGAGACAGGGTCTCACTGTGCAGTTCAGGCTGGCCTTAAGCTCACTTTGTAGCTCAGGCTGGTCTTGAACTCACAACAATCCTCCTGCCTCAGCCTCCCTAGTGCTGGGATTACAGGCATGCGCCACCACGCCCGGTTATTTATTTATTTATTTATTTATTTGGTACAGGGTCTCGCTATGCAGCTCAGGCTTGGTAGTGATCCTCCTGTCTCATCCTCCCCAGCACTGGGATTACAGGCATAAATCACGATGCCCAGACTTGCTGGCCTGCACTACATGTGGTACCCGGGATCGAAATTGGTCCTTGTACTTTCCAGGCAGGCACTTAGACTACTGGCCCTCAATGTGTAAAAAGCTCTTTTGGTGGAACCAGGGATTGAACTCAGGCCCTTGCACTTGCTGGGGAAACACTTATTCCACTGAGCCATCTCCCTGACCCCTTTATAAATAGCTCTTAAGCAGCTGTGCTGAACCAGTAATATATTCAAATCAAGAAAAGCATTTGTCAGTTGAAAGTTCCTCAGGTCCCTCTGAATGTATTGATGAAGGACTGGTGCAAGCTGTCTGTTTTCTAAAGCATTTTAATTTTCATTTTACATGGAGAGAAGGCAGAGCTAGTTGCTGACTGAGTGAGACCCTCCAGAGGTCTTTTTTTCCTGCAAACACAAACCCGAACAGCTGTTTGCACTGAACTCCTTCACCAGAGCAAGGAAACTGCAGCAGGGCCACAGGGCTAGGCTTTAATACAGTAGTAAGAGAAGACACCTTGGTGGAGCAGGGAGGAGAGAGCTGCCTGCTTCACCTTCCCCCCACTCAGGCATTTTTCCCTATATGGGAGGGAGAGGGAATTCAGTCCTGACTTTAAACTCAAGGCCCAGCACTAGGTCTATTACAATGAGTAACCAACCTAAAGGGAGAGATAAGGGCATGGTGAAGGGCATGGTGAGCTTCCTTCTCCCTCCATGGGCCTCCATCCGGGCCTCCAGCTGCTGGCTACATTCAGGGTCGGCAGGTCTCCTCCATCAGTGTGCTGGCCACACATCAAGGAAGCAGCCTCACAGACATGCCCATGCAGAAGCATGTGTCTCTAATTTCCCAGGGGTTGCTCAAATTCATCCAGTGGACAAGGTTGTCATGGCATTGCATAAACAGGTGATATGACAAAAAATTAAGGAAAATGGGTTTAAATTGTAAAAGTTATTACCGTGAAAGCCTCACTGCCACTCACCACCTTTGGAGTGCTCCCACTGCCTATGGACATGCTCATCCCATCATCCTTGCCACTGTCTGGGGCCCTCTTTCCTGGGTGTCTTTGGTTATACTGTCTTGGTGTCCTGGATTGATTAAAAATGTTTCCCTGTCCTGGTCAGTTTGACTCGGGAGAAGAGCCAGAAGCCACCTGATGCCAGGTCAGGTGAGCAAGTTGGTCAAGGACTCACCACTATGGTTTTTTGTTCATGAGCCAGTCATTCCTCCGGGTGACAGCTGGCAATGGCCTTCACTGTATTTTTCATCACACCTCATAAAGACACTTAGAAAAATAGGCTACATAACTTTGTATAAAGAGGAAGATCCTCTCCTGGATATTGTTCCAGAAGAACTGAAAATATCACACCACAGCAATTTATGTGCACCCATGTCTACAGCAGCACAATTTGTAATAGCTATAAAAAAATTGTCATAGCTAAATCTTGGAAGCAACTCAAATGCCCATCAACTGAGGAATGGATAAAGAAGATGTGGTATTTTTACACAACGAAGTATTACTCAACTATATAAAAGGATAAATTTGAGGCTTTTATCCATAAATGGATGCAACTAGAGACCATACTCTTCAGTCAAATAAATCACACCTGAATGTGCAGACACTGTATTATCTCCTTCATGTGAGAACCTGAAAGACTAAATAAAATCTGAAGGACACAAGAGATACTGAGAAAAGGGCATGAACCCGTTCAAGGAATTGCTGGATGAAGAGAAGGACAGGAGAAGTCGTGGGGAAAGAGATGTATGTAAGCCAGATGGTTTGGATTATTGTGCTGCGGACTTCTGCTAGTCTGTGGAACAGAGAAGGTGGTGCTTTCTTTTTGTCTTTTTTTATTTTTATCTTTTTCTCTCTTTTTAATTTTTTAAAAAGTTGTATGTATTTTATGCATGGTCTCACTGCACATCTGATTCTTAATTCTTATCACTTTTCCCCCTTTTTCTTTTTCTTCCAATTTTGTGTGTGTGTGTGTGTGTATTAATCTGAACTAAGTACTACAAATGCTGTCAAATTCATATTATCTTGTTTAGTGAAATTATGTATCATTTATAATTTTTTGTTTTAATATTTTATACTCTTTAAAAATTAAAGAAATGTAAAAAAGGGGGAAGTGGCGTGACAGATGTGTTGGGAGTGAAAGGAGGCTTTGAGGTGTGGTTAGTGGCAGTGTGTCTTTACTGTAACATTATAGAACTGATTCTTTGTATTTCACTAACAGCTGATCAGTGCAGAAGCTAAATGCAAGTATAAAAGGGCCAGCAACGCAGTTCGCCCTTCATAGATTTAAAGATCACTTGGTAGTTTGGTTTTTCTCTCCTTTCAGCTATTTTCATGTGGTTTTCATAATCACTAAAATTTATTGATACAATTTTGTACACTCTGTCTTTGACAATATGTTATGATCACTTCTTAATTATCATAGTATTTGAATTTACATATAATGTGAAACTTCTAGGTTTATGCACTCAAAAGTTTTTGTTATTATTGATGTTAAACATACTGTGTTCAAGGAACTGCTTCTATTATGTCACGCAGGTAGAGTTATCATCCAGCTTGCTTTGTTAAAGTTATGAAAATCTCATCTTTTTTTCTGTCTTTTTGAGACAGGGTCTCACTATGCAGTTCAGACTGGCCCTGAACTCATTCTGTAGCCCAGGCTGCTCTCAAATTCACAGCTGTCCTCCTGCTCAGCCCCCTAAGTGCTGGGATCTCAGATGTGTACCACTTTGCCCGGCCATGAAAGTTTTAGCTATAATTTACATCTGAAGATAGAGTCATTGTTGAGAACTTGAAAACCATAGACCCTTGTCAGTAAATAATATTTTAGCCCCTAAAGGTGCCAAGCATCATGTATAGTTTCCTCCCAGCATAGGATGATATGTAGCTGACAGCATTTCATACGTGACACTTATTTTGAATTTCTTTTTTTATGTTTTTAATATTTTTTAGGGAAGGGTCTATAGGGTGTTCAGGGTCTCACTACTAGATTGAACTTGTAGTGATCCACCTATTTATAGCCTCACAAGAGCTGGGATTACAGGTGCATGCCACCAAGCTTAGTCTTAATTGCTATCTCAGCACGCCCCAGGGGTGTGGCCAACATGGCAGGCCTAGGGATCAAACCCCCAGCCCCTGTGCCTGCTTGTAGGCACTTTAATCCGCTGAGCTATTTGGCCAGCCCTTGTTTTGAATTTCTTAAAGAAGTTTTGCATTTCTAACAGAAAATTACAGCAAAGCTCTTCCCCACAGTACTGCAGATGACTTGATGTACTACCCAGCCAGGACAAACCCCGCCTACGTGGCTTCCACTTAAGCAACCCTAATTCAACTCTCAGCGTTGGAATGTGGAGTCTTTGTATCAAAGCCTTGTAATCTTTCTCACATTTGAGCATAGCAATAATGCTGTAGTAACTTCCGTGTTCCGTACAGTAATGCTGGTAGGGCTACAAGTTTGAAATTTCAGGATAGGAGATCAAGCATATGTGATTCTTAGAACATCTCATTTAGTGGCTTTTCAAGATGAAGCCATGAACAGTTTTGTTATCTTCCTCATTCCAAAAATATAATATGTAAGGTTCCTACATGGCTTAGTGGTTATGATTTCTGTTTTCCACTTAAGCAACCCTAATTCAACTCTCAGCGTTGGAATGTGGAGTCTTTGTATCAAAATACTATGTTATATACGATGCATAATCAACATAGACAATGTGTTGATGCACAAGCTTGAAGGACAAAACAATCTGCAGTATGAATAGCGATTGAACATCCTGACTCTTTATACTGAAAGGTGGACTACATGCCACGTGCCATTTTTAACGTGCAGCAGTCACCACTGTGTGTGCAGACGTGCACAGGTCTGTCTCTAGCACATGTGTGTCCCCACTCAGGTCGGGTGGACCCAGTGCAAGTGCCACCGCTGAGTGCTAGACAAAAACAGAGACATGGAAGCTGTTGCAAATACCATCTTGGACAGGATGATACCAGCCTCGCTCTGGGGTTTGTGTCTTTACAGTCCGTGACTATAAAGAGGCAAACAGTTCACTTTTGTTCCAGTACACTTCAGCTGTCACACACTTCCAGTGCGGCTCATATTCTCATGTTAAACAGCGCTTGCTGTCCCCATCATCACAGCTTGTTCTCCCACATGCTCTTCTCAGCACTTAACATTTTGGCTTTCACATTTCAATCTCAAGCCCATCTGGAATTTTTCTGCTTATGGTAGAATGCAGGGGTCAAGATTCATTTCTCCCAGCAGGAAGAGGCTCAAAATTTAGTGAAAGCATGCTATTTCTACTCAAGAAGACTATCACTGTCATAAATCCAGTGTTCACATAGATGTCCATCTGTTTCCAGGCTATTTTCTGTCATACTTGTCTATTTGAAAATTTCTCACTGATACTTTGTCATTTAAACTACTATCATTTTGAAGTAAATAAATTTTTATGTAGTAATATCTTCTCTATTTTTCCTTGAATATCTCCACTCTGTAAGTCCTCCCTCCACTGGACTTTTAAAGTGAAAATTAACAAATAACTTACTGACTAGAGTCCTTAATGAAAGGTGAGTCTGCAGCAGACTTTCCTAAACAAATTGCTGGTGGGACACGTTATCTCTGATCCTTCCCTGCCACCAAGTATAATCTGCCATCCAGAAATGAAATGAAGAATAGAAGGTTAAAAGCAAGCTTTTCTTATAAACAAGAGCAATAAAGGAAAATAAATCATGAATCACTCCTATACAATGAAAAAATTCAGTTTTTGTAAGAAATAGAAAGTCAAAAGGAGATCATAAGAAAATAGGCAAAAGTTGGTGTGTATAAAGTGAAATATTTTTATAAGGAAAAAATAAAGACACTATCAAGGTACATAAAGGAACATAAAAAAGGAAAGTCGTTTCAGAGCAAACAAAGGTCACAGACACATGTAAAATAAGGAAGATTAACTAAATCAACAATGAAAAACTGCTTCTTCTGAAACTACCAATAGAGATATTTTTGTTTGCTTTTGAGGCTGTATTACCCCCTTTCGTAGCCCAGGCTGGCCTTGAACTCATGGCAGTGCTCTTGCTGCAGCGTGCTGAGGGCTGGAATTACAGGTGCACACTACCACACCTGGAAAAGATGCCTTAAACGTTATTTTCCCAATGATAAGAAGTTACAGATGAAAGTATTTAACATTGATATTTAGAATAATGAATTTAAGCAGCTGCTTCAGAGTAAGATGTAATACTTCACCTGAAACTCACAACAGTATGCATGCACTGGCTTAGAATTCTGCATCTAAAATTGCACTGAGAAAAACAGGGCATGTGTGACATGGCCACCAGAGGTGCCCACGGTCAACTCCCTTGAGTGATGGAACAATGAACCCACAGCTGCATTTCAGTAACTAAAGGAAAATAAGGGCCCAGCAGGTGTGGGATGGGAGAATGCACAGCAAACTGATCGGCACAGATGCTGTAACAGCAAGTGATGACGAAGCTCCCCCCAGTGCATTCATGACAGTTCCTTCTGTCCTGACACCCTCTTCCTCCCTGCTCCATGACCCAGAGAGTAGCTGCCATTTGAGGACACTTGCAAGGGTGACCTGTGTGCTTCCTGCATGGCCTAATGGGAACATCTGGCCATACCTGCTTGAAGTTGTCTTGTGAGAGAGAAATTTGCCTCCTGTGGGTCTCCTTGTTAGCATGGTTGTTGGAAAGGAGACCTGTGACTTAAGACAGGATGAGTGGCCTTTACTTAATGGCCAGGGAGAGCTCGCAGAAGATGGTGCATGCTAGAAGGTTATGGTGTGGTGGGGACGTGGAAACACTGTTAGCACAGGTAACTCAGGAGGCAGGCATCCTGCTGTAGAAAGCACGTGATCAAAAACCTCACGCATGATGTCCGTGTGGGCTGTCCCCATCGCTGCCTTCAGGAGGCCAGTTTTTTCTCTTGTGCTCCAGAGGCTGACAGGTAGGCGGCCCAGAAGGGAGGAAGCAGCTTCACCACAGGGTGTTTCTCTGCCTACAGCCTGCAGGTTAGCAGCAAAGAGCTGGGGGAAAGTCAAGCACTCACGTTGCTCGAAGCATTGCTGTCTGGAGAAAAGACAAAAAGCGCCCCACAATTTCAAATGAGGGAGGATGACAAGAGCATCCTTTAAAAAAATGGGAGATAAAAGCAAATGTGTGTCCTGAGGCTGTCGCTTCTAGGCACAGCCAAGCACCCGACATTGTAAAGTGCTTTGAGGGATATCTGGCACAGGACAGCCCAGTAGCTGTTGTTCCAGTTCTCACTGTACATCATATCCATGCCCACTCTCCTGCTGTGCTGCTGCTGGCCCTCTGGGCCTGGCAGGTCAGCAGGCTGACCCAGGGACCTGTGTGCCATAGATATTGGGGTTCGGTTGCTTGTGCTCTAAGAGGCACCATCAGTCCACCTCTACTGGAATGCCGCGTGAACACTGAGATTCTAATCGATCACTCCACGTAACTCATCCGTAGGTGTAAGTCATGACTAGCGTTTGTGGGCAGGGCTGTGATGGCACCTGCAAAACATGCTCCTTTTGCTGTAGCTCTTGGTAGAGCTGGGCAGGGGTCCTGCTCCATCGGCTCCTGAGGATGCTGGGAGCCTGTTCTGGCTGCATCTTGTGGGAGATCCGAGCCAGAGACCTGCTAACTACCCCTGATCTGACCCAAAAAAACAAAAATAATAAATGTTTGTTGTTTTAAGCTGTTAAGCTTTGGAAAAACTTGTTGTGCAGTTGACAATGAATATATATTACACACAGATAATCTGTGTATTATTTTAAAGCAAAAAAAAAAAACCCTTACCTATCTTGCTTTATCTTGGTCTTAACCATCCAGCAGAAAAGTATTAAGAGGAGGTATAAAAAGTAAAACCATATTAATATACTGAGCTGTGAATGGCTGAAGTCAACAACTTCTGCGGATAACCCACTGCTATTGTGGACTGACGGACTGTATTGGATTGTTTTGCTGAATTCATGCACCTATAGTATTTAGATGCCAATGGAATACCCATCTCTGACAGGACTAAACAAAATAAGAGGCTACAAAGGAAGGGCCATTTTGTATTTGTATATACAGAATAGTTAGGATAGATATACAGTTACTTTAGCTTAACTCAATGGGAAGATTTGTACTAATAGTATCTGGACAGGATAGCCTGTCTGCTTCTTGTATTATATAGATAACCACTAAGAATATAACAATGTATAATGTATTAATTAAAATTAAAAAAAGAAAAAATCCACCTAGATTTGAATCAAAACAATAAAAAGTGCACAATTCCTAAAGAAAAGTACAAATGAATAAATATAAAGAATGAGTTAAGTTTACTTAATCGCGTTCAACAGAAATGAAAGATAAGCATAAAACAGCATCATAAGATGTGTTAATGTGAAGGTGTATACAATACAATTTAGAGTTTGCTTATTTCAGATAATTGGAACAAGAAATGGAAGCATTAGGAAGAAATGCTGTACAGAACTCTTCAACATAGGTGGAAAAAAACATAGATGGAAACATTTAATGATCTTTTTAGTTTTAAAATTAATAATTCAAAAGGAATAAGTACAAAGATGATTTTTAAATCTAATGCTAATCTTGGAAAAAACCCAAATGCCCAACTGATAAATGGATACAAAAGGTGTGGCATTTTTACACAATGAGTATTATTCATCTGTAAAAAGACAAACTTGAGGCTTTTATAGGAAAATGGATGCCAACTAGAGACCATACTTGGAAGTGAAATAAATCAGACCTCCATGTGCAAACATCATATAGTGTCCCTAGTGTAAGAACCTAAAAGACTACGTAGGATCTGAAGGGTACAATGGATACTGTGAAAGGGAGAGAGTCTGCTCAAAGGGAAGGAACAACTGGAATGAGGGAAAAGATGAAAGAAAGAAAGAAAGAAAGAAAGAAAGAAAGAAAGAAAGAAAAGAAGAAAGAGATATGTTTATGTACATAAACAGGATGGCTTGGATAATTGCACTACTGATTTCTGCTGGTCTATTAAAGGAGAAGTTAATGCTTAATATTTTTCTTTTCTTTTTAAAAATTTCTTATAATTTTTAAACCAGTCATGCATGCTTATGTCTGGTAATCTAAATAACTAATTTGAAGGCAACATGCAATGTAACAACCATTGTTGAATTCCTATTATTTTGTTTAATGAAATTCTGTATCTTGTCTAATTTTCTTTTCTTTTACTATTTTTTATTCTCTTTAAAAAAATAAATCCAATGCAGACAAATATATGGTAAATATGAAAAAACATACCCTCCCAAAGGGTATATGGGTAAGAGTAGATGGATAAAAATGCGTATCAGGGCTGTGAAGATGGCTCAGTGGCACAAGTGCCTGCTTGGCAAGCCCAAGGTCCTGAGTTCAATTCCGAGCCTGAGGAAAAAAAAGTTCTGAAAATGCTTATTAAATACGGTAAATCAAGCCAAAGAAATAGTAAGGAGCAATTTAGGGAAGTAAAAAAGATAGAAATAAAAAGTTGATACAGCACATTCATATGCAAAAATGTAACTGATTTGTCTGAGTGGGTGCTACAAAGGCTTTAAAATTAATATAAAGGCATCCACAGTATGTTACTTTTTAAAAATTTAAAAATTAATAGAAAAGAACAAGTCCATCTTAAAATGATGGGCAAAGAATGTAAGAAAATGAAAAGTGGTGCAGCTAATCTTATTGCTAGAATTCTGAGAGTATCTGCTACAGTAACGAGGGTGATTTGGTGACACCCTCATTGTATTTTAAAAAGTCCATATTAATGTTAAGGTGCAAGAATCTTGAGTAAAAAATTAGAATATAAATGAAATTTGGATATATGAAGGAAATTGTACTAATTACAGCCTCATTTGTCAATGATTTCGCATCTGAGAGGAATGCCTTAAGGCAGGAGACAGTTTAGGGGCGCGATCCACTGCATTTAAGGTCAATCTTCGCTATTTGAGAATGAGCCGCACAGGCACAGAGCGCCGAAAGCTGCGGTGGGCTGCGCTCCTCCTCGCTCTGGTGCGCAGGTGGCCCCGCGTTTCTGCTGCAGCTCTCGTGCTCCATGCCAGAGTGTGCGGGGTGCATTTCTGCACAAAGCTTTCACACTGGTGTGCAAATTTAAATTGATGACTTAGCTATTTAAAATCTCCTCCGAGCACAGTCCAGAGGGAACATATTGTTACTGAAAACGGAAATTGTGCTGCGCCTTCCTTAAACGAGGGGAAAGCATTTGTATCAGAGAAACTTGACTCAGGCCTAACTCACGGGGCTGGGAGTTCAGTGTTTATTAATTCAATGAGTTCAATGCTAATAACATTAATCACCAATATATGTTAAATGTGGCACCTTAAACACACACACACACACACACACACACACACACACACACACACACAGAGGCTGGGGAGATGGCTCAGTGGAATAAGCATTTCCCTGGCAAGCACAAGAGCCTGAGTTCAATTCCGGTTCCACTAAAAAACAAAAACAAAAACAAAAACAAAAAAACACACACAGAGTAATGTATTGCTCAGTTGATACAGTGTTATCAGGATGTGCACAGAAACTTGACCCCATCAGCAGGGGTCCAGCTGTTGGAATGAGATGGTTCCTGAGGGAACTTTCTGAACGCTGGAATTCGGATAACACTGCAATACTCACTGTCAAAGTAATAGCAATGAAGTTTATTTCTAGGAGAGAAATGATTTGGCTTATAAATTTTTTCATTGGTAACCGTGTGATTTGTAATGATGACACTCATGCTGGAGAATTAATGCTCGTATCTGGTTTAGTCTCTGGGCCATTTCTGAGCCTACCTGTCTGGTAGCTCCAGAGACCCTTTCCCTTTCCTACAAAACAGAATGCTGCTAATGTTTAGTGCTGCCCATCCCTTTCCCCGCCCTCTCCCCCCATGCTTTTCAGATGATGTACATTTTGGGCTTCTCCTGTAAGAGCAGTCGTGACACTGGACGTTCTGTGTCTGACTCATCGCACCTGGAATTCTAGTCTTAAGGTCCATCCCTTTCTCTATGAATGACTCAAGCTTATCCTCTATGTAATACTCCGTATTCCTCATTTATCTGTTGAAATTTTTTGGATAATGTCTTTGGATAAGATTTCTTCTTAATTCTCTAACTGAAGCAATTACAACCAGTAATTTGTTGTTTCCCTCATCTTGTCTAATGTAAAATAGACTGTAAGAAGACAAATTAATAATCAAACATGTGCCAACTTGGCAGTAAACACACTTATGTGGTATGTCACCCACCAGCTTTCTCCCCAAGGATTCTACTCCTGCTTCAAGGTATATGTCTGTTTTGATAAACTTTTTAAAAATTATTAAAAATTATCCAAGTTGTTAGCTGTCACATTTGAAGTGTGGAATTTCTTTCATGTTTCTATTTTCACAGAAACAATAGCAACTCAATTGTGCTATCTTGCAAACATCAGTTCAAAATACTGGACAGTGATTATTTATAAGAGGTTTCTAAGAGCCTTGCACTTATTCTGGATCTAGGACTAATTGGAGTCTAGGGACAAACTCCCATGAGATAGTCCTCATGGGCTCCCCACTTCTGTGGCACACAGATGCTGTGCAAAGACTTGCTCTGGCCCAGAAGATGGTACTGAACCACCATAAATGGATCCAGAACTGACCCAGGTACAGGAAAGAACTGTGAGTCCTCCCTTTCAACGTCTGTGTGATGTCAGATCCACTTCTCAAAACAAATAGGCTAATGATGCAAAGCGACACCACACACACACACACACACACACACACACACACACGGGAAGAAAGCCCTAATGCCCATGGGCCAGTAGTAAATGGGAGGCTGACGGCTGGAGGAGGAAAATGCATGGCTACTTACCGAGAAGCGCTTGTTTTCTCCTCAGGATGTCAAGTCTGGCTATTTGTCCTCTCCTCAGACTGTGGATTTTGAGCAGAAACCTTTTAAAAGCAGCAGCAGGTAAGCTTAGATTGTATGGAAAGGGAGGGCACTTCCAGCATCGAGTCCTGGCATAGGAAATGAGCTTCCTCAGCGTGTTGAAGAGGTTAGGGATGAGAACTAATAGTTCCATTGCATAAACACGCATGAAGACTGGAGAGGTGAACAAGGTGCAGAGACTTTGAAAGTGAGTCTCAGGGTCCTGGGTCTCCACAGGTCAATGCCTGATGGAGACACATGAGGACACACTGCTGCTTCTCTCGGGTCCTTCTGGAGACTCCACACAGGTCCATCTGAACGTCAGGAGGATCACAAGCAAAAGGACTGTGCCTCTTAGGGCCCCCAGCATGTCAACTCCTGGCACTGGGCTGCCATCGCTTCTGTGCCTTCCTCCAGCACATTGCCCCTGGGGGAGACATTTGTGCACCCCAGCCCAGCAGCCCAGTTTCAGGGTGGCCCTGCACGGGGGGGGGTGAAGAGCCCTGCTCCTCTTATGCACAGAGGCAGCTTGCCCAGCTCCTTGTACACTGTGCTGTAGACCAGAGTTGAAGGGCAATGACAGCAGAAGGGAGGGAGTGGTGGGTGACGGCGGCATGTCTGCACGCTGGAAGGAGGAAACCAGAAAGCCTCAGGCTCATGCAAGGGAGGAAGCCGAGTGTTGGCACCAGGGCAGGGGCTGTGACTCCCCAGAGGGAAAGGACAGGGCATTGATGCTCAGATTCAAGGCACCCACGTGGTTAAATTTCCAATTTTTCTTATTTCTACAATGAACCAAGTTCATCAGTATTGACCACTTGAGAAGAGAAATGTGTATTTTAGCAGAAAATATTTTGCAGTGATTTTATTAATACACTGTAGGTCATTTAGTTAAGATAGAGTATCTGATTAATTGCAGTTTGCTATTGAATTAAAATTAAAATGTCTTAAAATTAGGTGTGCACTGGTGTTATTAATAATCATTGATGGGACTGGGGCTATAGTTGTGTGGCACAGCACAGCCCCCGCAAGTGTGAGGTGCTGAGTTCGATTCTTTTTTTTTTGGTGGAACCAGGGATTGAACTCAGGCCCTTGCACTTGCCAGGCAATTGAGTTCTCTGCTTAACACCAAAAATAAAAAAAGGATTCTACCTCAATAATCACTGATTTCATACGATTTTGAACATGAATTTCTAACCTCAAGAAAGATATTGTTAGAAGAAGGGTATTCATAGTAAAAGCACAAGATTCCTCTTTGCCTCATTCCTAGGAATTTTATATTTTCAACATAAAAGATTACATCTTTCTACTATTGTTTCACTCAGAGTAAGAAAAAAAGCTCCATGCTGAGGAGAATTTATAATGCCAAGGTCAGGAATTCAGGTAAGCGCTATAGCAGGATCAGCAGAAGAGCAGACCAGGACCCCAGAGGCCTCCAGGGTCCCTGGCGCCTCAAGGAGATAAAATTTTCCAGGTATGAAGTGCTGCCCAGAGCTTGTCATCTCCGACCCGAAGCGCTGCCACCGTCCATTCCCCGGTTGGCAGGCCCTGCGCACTGCACTGTCCTCCCCAACCCAAGGATGAGAGGGGTCAGGTCAGCGGCAGCAAAGCACCTAGGCCACGTTATCAACAATAAGAGAAAATTTCGCCGGGTGTTGCTTGAAAAGACATTGAACATCACTGTCAAAATACACGGAGGAAATCAACTTACCTCAGAAGTAAATATTTATAGGACATGCGTTGTACGGTCTGTGAGGTTATGGGTTTTCACTTGTCCCCAGAAGAAAAAATAAGGCACTAAATACTGGACTTGGGATGACCTATGAACTGGGATCCTAAAAATAATTTATTAGATTTTATATAACACCTTAATATAGGTAAGGAAAGTTTTATTTTACTTACGAGCAATGAACAAAGGCTGAAAATATCCATGCCAAGAGGCGTTACACTCTCCTGGGTGCTGCTTAAGGAGGTAACCGGGGTGCAGAAACGCTCCTAGTATAATCACTCACAGAGTAAAATAAATTGAATAAAGTGAAATTATGACTCTCAGGAAGGCAAGTGGCTTATAGCATCTGGCTAATAATTAAACACTCCTGAGCTCGACTGCGAAGGGCCCCAGGGGCGCGCAGGGGCGGGGCATGGGGAGGGGGTTGGGCGCCCAGAGCCTCCGCGCATCACAGCTCCAAAATTAGCAGGACAAGAATGAACTGGCGATCACTGTCAGGGGAATCAGACATTCATTTGTCCACGTCAGAATGATCTGAGTTAGGTGTTAGGAAAAGTGATTTCATTTGATAGAACTTCAAGCACTGGAAGCGCGGACTGCCTCCACAGCCCCTGATGGGCCTTCAAACATTTCTCTTTTATGAAGTGCACAGCTTTAGAGTCTTGGCCACGTGAAGGAAAAGGTCCTAACCCAGAAACAAAGGGCATTTTAGGAAATCTTTGGGTTCTCTGCCCTTGTAGATTTTCACGCCCGGGTGAAAGTATGGCCTGGGCCAACGGCACCTCCACGGACTTCATCCTTCTCGGGCTCTTCCCGGGGTTCGGGCACCCCGAGCTTCTGGCTCTCCTCCTGCTCCTCGTCTACAGCGCTGCCTTTGCTGGGAACTCTGTCCTGGTCCTCCTCATCTGGCTGGACGCCCGCCTGCACACGCCCATGTACTTCCTGCTCAGCCAGCTCGCGGTCATTGACCTCTCCTACATCTCCAGCACCGTGCCCAAGACAGTAGCCAACTACTTTGCGGGGAAGAGGGGCATCTCCTACCTCGCGTGCGCCACCCAGATGTTTTCCTTCCTCACCCTTGGCCTGGCGGAGTGCATCCTGCTCACGCTCATGGCCTACGACCGCTACGCGGCTGTCTGTAACCCCCTGAGGTACGCGGTGCTCATGAGCCCCAAGGTCTGCCTGCAGATGACTGCCGCAGCATGGACTGGAGCGGCTCTTGCTGCCCTGGTCCACACTGCCATCCCAATGCGGTTCCCTATCTGTGGCTCCAGGGAGATCAACCACTACTTCTGTGAGATGCCTGCCATCCTGAGAATGTCTTGTGAGGACACGTCAGTCTACGAGATGGTGAAGTTCGTGTCTACCATTGTGTTTCTCCTGGTCCCGTTCATTCTCATCCTGGTCTCCTACGCACTCATCTTCCTCACTGTCCTCAGCATAAACTCGCGAACCGGGAGGAGCAAAGCCCTGGCCACGTGCTCCTCGCACTTGATGGTCGTGAGTCTCTACTTCGGCCAAGCCATCTTCATCTACATGACACCCACGTCTTCCCACACACCCGAGCAGGATCAGGTGGGAGCCGC
The DNA here is from genome assembly GCA_004027165.1 of Ctenomys sociabilis. Classification (NCBI taxonomy): domain Eukaryota; kingdom Metazoa; phylum Chordata; class Mammalia; order Rodentia; family Ctenomyidae; genus Ctenomys; species Ctenomys sociabilis. The sequence goes on along the minus strand of PVKA01002665.1, from coordinate 16,310 downwards.
GCTCGGCACCATCGTGACCCCCATGCTCAACCCCCTCATCTACAGCCTGCGCAACAAGGAAGTGTTGGCAGCCCTGCGGAAGTGCGTGGGAAGGGGCTGCAGTTCCGACAATGGCCTGCTTCTGCAGTGCGATGCTCGGACATGTCTTATCTCCAGTTTTAAGGGTGTCTGTAATCAACTCAAGTCCTAGCTTTGTAGCATGGGAGGGTAGGATTCATGTATGTTGGCACTTGGGGGAGTGGCACTGCTGTACTGCCACAGTAGTGACTTTCAATAAGTACAGCCTTAATAACTGCCATTAAAGAACTTACATGGATTTAGTCAACAATATTGCCACAGAGATAAATGTCTTTCACCCCCGTTTTCAGCTTCTTTGGGTCGTGATGTCAAAAACTGATTTTCTTCCTAGAACTAATGCCTTGATTGAATTTTTAAAAAAATCACTCTGTGATCTGCTTTCATCCTATTCAATTTTAATGATGCCCACTCTCTTTGCACTATCTGAAAGCTGTAAGAGGGCCAACAAAATAGCTCAGCTGATTAAGCACCTGCTTTGGCAAGGGCAGGGACCAGGGTTCGATCCCTCCTTCCGCACACCACACAGGCCCTGGCCCTGGAGACCTTTGAGCTGGCTACGGAGTCCAGGCACGGTGGCACACTCCTGTAGTCTGGTTGAAAACAGGAGGATCACTGCAAGTCGGGGCTTCATAGTGAGACTCTGTACCAAATACCAAATAAAATGAAAAAAAGAAAAAAAGCTCCAAGTTTGCTGGTTCCATGAAACCTTGCTATGCAGTCTTCTGCTTCTCCAAATTCCTATTTACATTGATACATTAATGCTATAATTTGCAGCAAATAATTTATGAAGTTGTATATTTCTCCTTTGAAATTAAGAAAATAAGTAGACATATGTACATAGAAATCACAGAGGTGAATTCGGGAAACTCTTTAAGAAAATAGATGGAAATTACTTTTTCCCTTTTTCTTCTAGATTTCAACTTTCTTCCCGTTTCATCAAACGTTAAATCTATACTTGTCAAGATAATGTAAGAGGTTAACTATAATTTGTAATCACATTCGGTTTCTGAAGCTTACTCTAAGCTGCACTGTGCCAGGTTAGTGATGCCAAATCTCCTAGAATGTGCAGTGATAAGATGCAGCCCGCTGCAGCCTGTGCACCGCATGTTCACCCCCATTGCTCTATGTCTTTAAGTACAACTAACAATAATAAAATATGGCATCATAAAGTTACAACTCAGCTTCAAAGATCTCATTTCCATTTCCTTGTTATTGTTGACATCCTTTGAATTGCATAATCCTAACTCTCTAAAATAATTTAATTTTGATAATTAAAAGATTATGCAGAGCCCACCACTGTGAAGTGTAAAACCAGACACCCCCTGCTCAGTTCCTGGGGTACAGACACCTCTGCTGTGGCCTCTGTGGCTCAGGGACCTATGGTGTTGGCAGACACTGTCATGCTGCAAGCAGGGAAGCTCTTAGGTGGGAGCCCAGGACCTGCATGTGCTAGGCAAGTGCTTTAGCCCTGAGTCACATCCAGCCCTCTTTGCCTCTTGCAACACTTAAAATAATGAATTAAGAGCTGGAAACTACCACAGACCAGAGGTGCCATACTCAGGAGCTGCTCTGCAATCTATAGACCAGAGGTGCTGTACCAGGAGCTGCCCTGGGACCACGGACCAGAGGGTCTGTACCCAGGAGCTTCCCTGGGATCTGTGGACCAGAGGCACTGTACTACAAGCTGCTCTGTGATCTGAAGACCAGAGGTGCTGTACCCAGGAGTTGCTCTGCAATCCACAGACCACAGGTGCTGTAGAAGGAGCTGTCTGGGATCCATGGACCAGAGGTGCTGTACAGGGAGCTGCTCTGAGATCCATGGACCAAAGGCTCTGTACCCAGGAACTGCCCTGGGATCTGTGGACCAGAGGCGCTGTACCCAGGAGTTGCTCTGCAATCCACGGACCAGAGGTACTATACCTAGGAGCTGCTCTGGGATCCATGGACCAGAGGCGCGATACCCAGGAACTGCCCTGGGATCTTCACCCATAGGCAGCAAGGTGAGCTTGCATGAGCCTGCTGGGTGCACCAAGAATCCCAAGGCCACAGCTTGCATGAGTTAGCAGCCAAGAGAAACCCTGGTGTACTGATAATGAGAAAGATGAGTGACAGGAACAACACAGTCTGCCCTTGAAAGCCAGCAGCTTGGAAGGAAGAGGGTCTTCATGTATTGCTGTGACAGAGGGGCCACAGCTGTCCCCTAGGACCACTGGGTAAGCACTGGGGTTGTGAATCAGCTCCTGCAGATTGAAGATTGGCTCAGATTGAAGACGACTGAATAGAGATAGGAGGGACAACTCCTGTCCTATCCTTCAGACCCAGAGGAGGTCAGAACATTCACCTGGCTGGAGCTCGTGTAAATGCCTCCCTGGACAGGAGCTGGTGGGAGCAGCTCCCTCTGCCTAGACACTGAAACCCCGCACATACTGTGGCCCTAAGTTGTAACTGCTGCTGTGCAGGAGTGAAGAGGAGCTGGTCACTAGCCTCAGTGATGAGTGGGCTCTGGGCAGATGGTGACGGTGACATGCGAGAGTGACCCTGCTTCCCCGCGTTCAGGGCTCTGAAGTCTGGGCTGGGGACCACCCCGGCACTGATGGAGCTGTGCACACAGTTTGAGCACAGCAGGGACAGACGATGAGTCAGTCATGGCGTGGGAGGGACCCAGAGAAGCAGCCTTAGGAGCCTTGGTGGCACTGTCCCTGTGCACCACCTCCGTATGGATCGGCCTGGAGCTCTCAGACTGAGGACTGCCAGCCACCCCCCCAAACATGAACTCCCACAGACCTTGCATACCTGCCTATGGGCAGCACAAGTGGCAGACTCCGTGGGCTGTCCAGATCAGTGACTCCAGCCCAGGCACTCCCAGGTATCGAGGGACTCTAAGTGAGTTAATAATCCAGTCACCGAAACATAGCTAGAGCAACCAGACAAGAGAGAGAGAACAGGAATAAAGACAGGAAAGGAAGAATTTAACTTAACATTATTTGTGGATGACTCAGTTCTCTACATACAACATACCAAAAACTCCATCAAAACACTGCTAGATTTAATAAATGAATTCAGCAGTGTAGTTGAATTGGCTAAGAGTTAACTCTTAGAAACAAATAGCCTTTGTAGCTGGGCAACAAATTCACCTAAGATAAGTTAGATAAACCACACCCAAAAGTGAATACCTAAGAATCAATTTGACAAAGGAAGTAAAACAAAGCTATACATTGAAAATTAAAGTACTGTAAAATAGAAGATCAAAGAGGATCGGCAAATGGAAAGATACGCCTCGCCCCTGGACAGGAAGCATCAATGTAATGGCATGGCCACACTCAGAACCGTTACACAGACTTAACGCAATCCAGGTCACATACATTTAGCACACCTTACAGAACTAGAGAAGACATTCCTGAAATTTATTTTGAACCAAAAGAGACTGAGAATAGCAAAAGAAATTCTGGGCAACAAAGGCGATGTGGGGGAGCATTACAATCCCTGACTTAAATTATACTACAAAGCAACTGTGATAAAACCAGCATGGTACTAGCCAAAAGAAAAAGAAAAGAAGACCAATGGAACAGATGAGAAGATGCACACAGCTCCATGTACACTCAGCCACATTATCTTTGACAAAGTGTCCAAACATGCTCACTGGCAGAAAGATAGTCTCCTTAATGTATGGTGCTGGAAAAACTAGCTTTCCACACGGCAAAAACAGAAATTAGACCCAAGCCTTATAGGGTCACTCCATGGTCTCTGGGAAAAAATAGCAAAAGGATTTAGAAAATAAAGACAAGCAATAATAGCTGGGGTCAGGTGGTGGCCCATGCCTGACAGGCAAAGGACCCTAGGACAGCAGCAGGGGTGTCTATACCTTTGCCAAGTCACAAGAGATGATTGTGCCCAGCAGCTAACCGGTTGAAAAGTCCAGGCAGGAGGTTTTGTCTCAACACTGAGGTAGCAATGAGGCCTCATCCTGTCCTCCCACATGGGACCAATTTCCAGGTTCAGTAACTCCCAACAAAGGCTACCACCATGCACTAAAGTCAAAATGGATCAAATATTTCAATATCAAAATGGAACCACCAAATCTACTGCAAGAGAAAATAGGCAGAAATCTTCAAGACATAGGGGTAGGTGAAGATTTTCCAGGCTGTACAGAAAATAATTCAAATAATCAACATCTTGGATCTTATCTTAGTAAAAATCTTTTGCACATCAAGAGAAATTATCCACAGAGAAAAAGAAAATCCACAGAGCAGGAAAAAAATTAGCCAGTTGTCTTTTAGACAAAGGACTTAAATCTAGAATCTATAAAGGATTGAAAAAATCAGATCTTCAAATTCAAAGACCAAATCCAAAAAATGGGCATCTGAGATGAAGACATAACTTCCTAGATGAAGAAATATAAATAGCAAATAAATATATGAAAAAATGTTTAACATTACTGGTCATTTGAAAATTGCAAATTAAAACAACACTGAGATTCCATCTCACCTCAGAAAGAATGCTATCATCAAGAGGTCAACCAATAAAACTGTTGGTGAGGCTGTGGGGAAAATGAGGCCTTCTCTGCTATAGGTGGGAGTGTAGACTGGTGCACACAGTGTGGAAATCAGTGTGGATACTTCTTTAAAAACTAGAATTAGAAGTCCAATTCAACACAGCTATTCCCCTTTCCAGACGAATTAAAAACATACCATAGAGATACATGTTGTACATGTGTATCCATGTTTATAGCAGCACAATTTGTCATAGCTGAATCTTGGAAACAGCCCTGATGGCCATCACCTGAGGAATGGATAAAAAAATGTGGTATTTTTACATGATAAAGTATTACTCAGCTACAAAGAAGGATAAACTTAAGAATTTGATACACATATGCATACAAAATGAGGCCATACGCATAAGTGAAAAAAAGCAGATTCACATGTGTGAGCATTGTATTGTCTCCCTGGTGTGAGAAACTGCAAGAGTGAATAAGGTCTAAAATGGCTAACAGATATTGTGAGATGAGAAGAAATTGTCCAAAGGGAAAGGCTAACTAGGGTGGAAGGGAAAAGGAAAAAAGTCATACTATAGCGTCTTTCAGTTTATTGAAAGGGAAGGATTGTGCTAATATTAACTGAATGAATTTTAATGCACATATCTTATACTCTGAATGACTACTTGAAGACAACAATGTGCAATGTATTAGCTATTGTTATCCTTTGTTATGAAATTTTGTTTTATCTTTTTCCATAAAAAGCTAATTCAACCATTGGATGATCTGACCAGGTTCCCAGCAACACCTTCACAGGAATGGAGCTTGACCCCTGCTACTCTAAATGGTCTGTTATGTTTTGTTCTACATTTTTTGAAACAAAGACTCACTGTGTAGTTCTGGATAGTTTTGAATTCACTAAATAGCCCAGTCTGGCCCCAAACTCATGGGAGGTCTTTCTGCCTCAGCCCACAGAGGGATGGGATTATAGAGGTACACCAGAACACCCAGCTGAAGTCCCTCTTGTTTGACTGGAGGCAGATATTAATTTGTGGGCTTTAGACTCTAGTGTGTAAACATCGTCACTTGGAGGAATTTTGAACTGGATTTTTATTTTGTTGTTGTTGTTGTTACTGTTTCCTTGGTGTTTCTTTTGGGAACAACAAAAAAGGTTTAGGTGTGATCCTAAGAGCTTATAAGTGATAATCGTTGTGTTTACTGCCATAGTGTCTTACCACGCCATCATGTTTCCATAGTGCCTTGCTATGTCACTTCCCCCTTGTTCCCCTCCCCAAGTAAGCAGTTTCTTCCCATTTCCCAATGTCTTTAATACATTGTGGTCCTTATTTACAGAATTTGTTTCTCTCACCAATGTTATATTGAAACCTGTATAATTTCACTTAAGAGTATGGTCTCAAGGTACATCCAGTTACTCTCAAGTTTATCCCTATTTATGATTGAGTAGCATTCCATTGTGCAGAAAACAAACACATCTTTTTTATCCATCCATTGGTTGATGGGTACTTGAGTTATCCAAGATGTAGCTATTACAGGCTGTGCTGCTATAAACATCAGGGTGCGTATATCACTGTGGTGTGGTATTTTTTATTCCTTTAGGAAGATAACCAAGGACTAGGACAGCTGGGTCAGATTGAGCCTCTAGCTTCAGGTTTTTGAAGAATCTTCACACTGATTTCCAGTTGTTGTACCAGGTTGCACTCCTACCAAGAGTAGAGAGGGGTCTCTTTTCCCTTACAGCCCCTCAAGCATTTGTTAGTGAATGATTTCTTGATGACAGCCATTCTCTCTGGAGTGAAATGGAACCTCAGCATTGTTTTATTTTATTATTTTTTTTTTTTTTTTGTCTTTTTGAGACAGGGTCTCACTATGCAGTTCAGGCTGGCTTTAAGCTCACTTTGTAGCTCAGGCTGGTCTCGAACTCACAACAATCCTCCTGCCTCAGCCTCCCGAGTGCTGGGATTACAGGCATGCGCCACCACGCCCGGCTTCAGCATTGTTTTAGTTTGCATCTCTTCAATGGCCAGGGATGTGGAACATTTTTTCATGTATTTATTTGCCATCTATAATTCATCACCTGAGAAGTGTGCACTCATTTCAGAAGCCCATTGTTAGATTGGGTCTTTTATTATTATTATTATTATTATTATTATTATTATTATTATTATTATTATTATTATTGTGAGGAACCAGGGATTGAACTCAGGCCCTTGCACTTGTCAGGGGAGTGCTTATTCCATTGAGCCATCTCTCTGCTCCCTAGATTGGGTCTTTAAATTTGGGAGTCTGATTTTACTTCAGTTTTTTACATGTTCTGGATACAAGGCCTTTGTCTGAAGAACTGGCTAAATTTTTTTCCACTCTGTGGGTTATCTTTTCACTCTGTTGATGGTTTCTTTTTCTGTGCAAAAGCTTTTTAATAGGATAACAGTGCAGTCTTGATCTTCTGTAATACTTCCATTGTGCTTGAGTTTTGTTCATCATGTCTTTGCCTGCACTTAAGTCTTCAGGAGTTCTGCCTGTTCTCTCTTCCAGTACATTTAGTGTTTCTGTTTTGATATTTAGATCTTTTATCTATTTGGACTTTAGCTTAGTGCATGGCAAGAAGCACAGGGCTAGGCTTAACCTCCAGCATCTTTGAGGGTGTCAAAGACAAGGTGGCTGAGTGTGTTCAGAGTTGTTTTTGCATCTTATAATCGGCTCTATTGACCCTTGAGTCCAGTTTTGTTTTGTTCTGTGTTTGTTCTTAGGGGGCCAGTGCCATGCTGTTTTTATTACAGTATATTTGTAGCATAGTTTCAAGCCAGGGATTGGGATGCTTCCTGCCTGGCCTCTGTTGCTCAGTGTTTCCTTTGCTATTCTAGGTCCCTTTTGGATCCACATAAATTTTAGGAATGTTGTCTAATTCTATGAGGTATGCTATTTCTATTTTGATCAAAATTGCATTAAATCTGTATAAGAATTTTGGGACTATGGATATTTTCACTATGTTGGTTCTCCTTAGCTAAAAGCAAGGGATATCTGTTCATTTTTTGATATTTCTTTGATCTCCTTTTCCAGAGTACTTTATCTTCTTCTTCTTCTTCTTCTTCTTCTTCTTCTTCTTCCTCTTCCTCTTCCTCTTCCTCTTCCTCTTCCTCTTCCCCTTCCCCTTCCCCTTCCCCTTCCCCTTCTCCTTCTCCTTCTCCTTCTTAATTTATTTAGTTGTTGCAGGGCTCACTATGCAGCTCAGATTCATGATCCTCCTATTTTTAGCCCCCTCAGCACTGGGATTACAGGCATGCATGATTATGCCTGGACTCTGTGGCTGGCTCAGCCACCATAGGGGTGGGGCTGGTGCAGCATGTGGTGCCAAGGACTGAACCACAGCCCCTGCACTTGCCTAAGCAGGGACTTTAGTCCACTGGGCAGCTCGCCAGCCCCCTAGAGTACTTTAGTCCACTGGGCAGCTTACCAGCCCCCCAGAGTACTTAAGTTTTCAATGTAAAGATCTTTTGCTTCTTGACAGTAACCTGCTCTGTAGAAGGCAGACATCAGGTAGGGTCACTAGCATCTTCCAGATTTGGGTAAAGTTGACACAAATGTACACTCCTTGCCTAGCCTCTCTCTGAACTCCCTCTGTGCTGCATGAGGACAGCAGCTGAGAAGGAGCTGAGCATCTCCTATCTCAACTGGGGCTCCTGCTGAAGTCCTTCATTGTCGGTTCCTGGTACTGATCTACACATGCATCCCTTTTCTGTATCACAACATCTTTCATCTGATACTATCCTGCCCTGCCCAGCTGCACCCTGCTCTCTTTAGAAATATTCAGGACACCTGGTGCCATGTGTACCCAAAAGAGGGGCTGTGTGCACCACAAGCTAGCAGAGCTCAGGAATAGCACAAGTCATCTATCTACCATCAACAAACAGAAGATATGCACTAATGACGTGTGTTCTTGTCCTTCCATGACAGCTGGCCACGTTAGCTTGGGAATTTCCCACCACTCTTCTCCAAGGAGTCCATCCAATGCTGTGGCCCATGGCATCTGGTTCATTTATGTCCATCACCTGCAAGTCCACATTAATGTCGCAGGCAGTGCCTTCACTCTTTCAGCTGACAGCCTCAGGAACTCTCCTTTCATACTGCAGGTTATTTTGCTCCCTTTGAAAGAAGCTTTTCTACAATAAAAACTCTTATCCTAACTGTTAAACATCATTCTTATTTTTTCTTTACACTGACAATGGTTTTCAAAGAAATTGTTTTCACAAAGCTGTAAGAAAAAAGCCAGCACACCTGGTTGGGATCACACACATTTGCATTTTCTCACACCTCTAGCTCATGGGTGGCAGGAGTGACACACTGATGGGTTTCTTTCTCCAAGGGCTCCTCCAGAGCTATGGCTCACTGGCCCCTCATCCTTTGTATTCTTCTGATCTACATCATCACCTCACTGGGAACACTGACCTCCTCCTTGTAATCTTGGCAAATTTCCACCTGCACACCCAGATGTACATTCTCTTCAGCCATCTCTCTCTTATTGACTTGTCTAACTTCTTCCATAGTCCCAATGACAATCATCAGTTTTTTGTCCTGGAAGAAAGACATTTCCAATGTTGGCTGCAGAGCCCAGATTTTCTTCCTCTATGCCCTTGCTTGTAGCAACTTTTGACATTCGTGTCTTATGACCACTACATGACCATCTGCCACCCTGTGAGGTATCAGGTCACCATGACTCCAGAGTCTGTCTACTGAGGACCCTCTTCTCCTGGGGGAGAAGTGCTCTGAATTCTCTCATTAATACTGTCTATACCACTCAGTTCTCCTGTGGCTCCAGGGCAATCCACCACTTCTGTGAGATGCCTGTCCTCCTGAAACTTGCTTGTAAGGACACACCCTTGTACAAAACAGTGGAGTCAGTTCTTCCCTTCGTTGAATGAATTCCCCACCAGCCAGGAGGAAAGCACTGGCCACTTGTCTTAGTTACTCTTCTCTCATTGCTAGGACAAATACCCAACACCCAAAATGAAGGAAAGAAAGGTTTATTTAGCTCACAGTTACTGGAGGTTTCAGTTCATATTCAGCTGGCTCCAAGGCAGAGAGGCACAAGGCAGAGAACAGCAATTCATGGTGGCAGAACGGCAACAACAAAGAGCAATGGTTACAGAAAGTCTGTCTCTCTGTCTCCTATATTACAAGCAGGCTCTCTGCCCCAGGCTAGGGGAAGTATACTCATAATCCCAGCAGTACTAAATAAAACCCATAATCCCAGCCTTGGATCACACATAATCCTAGTGGATCATGAGTTAATCACAAACTCTACAAATACTCACCCTATGACTACCTGTGGCTTTGGGGGGACAACTAGACACAAGCCATAACACTACCCATTCCCTTCATCTGATGCTCTGAGAGGTGGCACATAATCACCTACACAGTCCCTCATTCTGCACGTAGGAGCAGGATGACAAGCTCTCCATGGTGGCACCCTCTTGACGCCCATGCCCAGCCTGCTCATCTACAGTCCAGGGAATCAGGAGGTGCTGGCTGCTCGGAGGAGGGTGAAGAGTCCAAGAATGATTTTCAAGTAGAAGCAAGTAGCTTCACGCAACTGTGGGAACTCGGAGCTGCAGGATAGATGTAAGTCAAGTGTTTCTACATGCTCTCCCTTGGACAGGTGAATATTTTTTCACTATGGTGCTCTTAACTCAAAACATGGCAGGACTGACCTGAAAATCTAAACATCTGGACATGACCAACATGGACTTCTGCTAGCTGCGAGAAAAATAACAACATGCACTTCACTACTCTGTATAAAAATCTGAGTATGAACAATGTATTGATTATTAAAAGACAATTAGAAAGCAGTTCGCAGCTCCATCTGTAGGCTCAACTCGGGGGTGCAACTGCTGAGCCCTGGTGACCTGCAGGATGGCGGGCTAAGGACCCAGACCGAGGCAGCTCAAGTCTGACTTGAGAAATAAGCTGAAGTCATAGTTTTCACCAGGAAAGCTGGTAAGTAGAAACAACCCAAAATGTCAGCTTGTCAGGAACTGACCCCAGTCATGCTGCAGCTTCTGCACAGCTTGATGTGACCAGCATTCTGGTGCACACACCTGGGCTGGTGCGGACCATGCTGGCCAGAGTGGCCCAGGGCTGAGGTGGGGTTGCTAGCAACCTAGTCTGGGGCATATTCCCAGACCTGCCCTTCGCTGGGCACATGACCCTGAGCACTAAGCTAGATAACTTTCCCAATTTCACTGTTTCAGGTTTAAAACCTGATCTGTCGCTCCCCTTATACCATTATTGTTACTAAGTGAGCTAGTGTGCCATGTGTCTAATACAAGCCATAAGCTAAACGTTAGCTTGCTTCTCATTCAGTTTCTTTCAAATTAAAGAATAAAAATATTATATTTAGCCCTTTAAGCATCCATTACTGAAAGAAATGTGGGGAAGACCTGTATATCTCTATTTACCAGTTGGCAAGCAGCTTCCCTAGACACTAGGGTGACTGTTGTGTTAAAGTCCACCCCAGCATGCCTGTAAGTGCAGGTAACTGTATGTAACAGCTCAGAACTGCAGCCTGAGGGGCCTGGGGCTCTGAGGTCACCTCACTTCAGCTGAAAAAGAAGTGTGGTCATGTTTTCTTGGTGTAGTCCCCAAGTTCTAAGGCCATGAGCCTCACCTCCAGCTCCAACACTCATGCTTGTTACAGTTCATGAAACTGAAGACCGTGTCTCCTTTCTAAAGTCACTTAACCACCTGCACAGGAACTCTAGAAGATGCTCAGGAGCCAGCACAGAGAGGATCGCATCACTTGGCTTCAGTTTTGAGATCCCATGACAGGTCTGGTGCTCCTGTGCAGGTGAGGACCACCTAGCCCCTCTCTGTGCAGCTTCCTGCAGGAGAGGAGCACAGCTCTCTGCACTGCCCTCAGCCAGTCATCTTAGGAGCAAGCCAGGGTGTCCTTCTTCCTGTAATGCCAACTCATCTTATGTGTCAATCATTGGGCCTCTGTTCAAGTGCTTAGTCAGAGGGTGGGGAAGGCCAAAGCCAAGAGAAACTGAAGTCAGGAGACGGTAGCAGGCTGGAGCCTGGCCAGCAGCTGGAGCTACACAGCCTCCCTGGTGGATTCCCACTTGGGGCCAGTGGCTCCCCCACTCCTCACCTCCTCACTATGACAACCTAAAGTGTCTTTAGAAATTGACTAACAGCTCTTGGGGAACAAAAATCATTCCAATTCATAATTTTGCCACTAGGGCTGTTCTCAACCTGTCCTGAACTTTGGGTCACTTTGAAGCACTTGGTAAAAGAGACTGCTGAGGCCCATCTTGAGTTTCCAATTTGGTTGACTTAGGTGCAGCCTTGAATTTTCATTTTGAACAAGGCTCATGCTGCTAACCCCAAGGTAACAGTGGGTACCAGTGGACAGGATCACCTGGAAAACCCCTAGCTCAGCAGTGCCCAGATATCTCTGCAGGTTTGAATTCCCAGAAATCTTTTAAACTTCCAAACACCAACTAAATGACTACTTCTGGGAGGGAAGAGGGACTTCAGTAGCCTGAGCTCAGCAGACTGTGCCCCTTCTCCTGGGTGACTGGATGCTCGGCTGTGCATGCCCCTGCAGATGTGTGCTTCAGATACCTCCGGAAGGTCAAGGGTCTGCTCACCAAAGTCATGCTGCCTGCCAAGGACTTGCAGACATTGCACTAGGTTCTTTCCAGAACAATCCACTGCAGTTCAGCAGGTCTGAAACATCTGAGACACAAAACAAGCTGTGCCTAGAACATTTCTGACAGAAAAAGGTGGTTCTATTTATTTGTTGGTACTGAGAATCAAACCCAGGGACTTTGCACTGAGCTACAGCCATTCTGTTTATTTTTTATTTTGAAACAAGATCTTGTTAAATCACTAAGTTGCCCATGGTGGGCTTGAACTTTGATCCTCCTGCCCAAGCCTCACAGAGCACCAGGGTTACAGGAAGTCCTATAATTTACCTGAATGTTTCCATTCAGGTATGGCAAGGCCAGCACCCAGCACCCAGCACCCACTGCCACGGAGCAGGGTGTCAGCACTCCAAACAGGGAGGTCCCTGGGATGTGCTAGGGCTGCTCAGAAGGTGCCAGGGGAGGGCGAGCGTGGGCAAGAACCTCACTGGCTTTTGTGGGATAGAAGGGGCTAGGCAGGGTGAGCAGCTGCACGAGCTTGGGCTGCATGGTTTGTGTAACTTGGCATGTTCTGGGCTGTAGGGGTGCTCCCCAGTGGCCCTCAGACCAGGTGCTGGAGTTATTAGGACAGCAGGACAGTGTCCCTACCTGCCGGGGTCTGATAAGAGAAGGTAGAGAGTGCATGATGACTACCCTGCCCCAAGCAGCACACCACCTCATCCCCACAACCCCTCCACTCTGCTAGCGTGGGAGACATTTCAAGCTCCATAAGAGCTACTAGTTTTGCTTTTGCACTTGACACATGGGAAGAATTTATGAAACATTGGAGATTTGAATCAATTTATATCACGTACCGGTATAAATTCTCTACTCCGACTGGTACGTGATGATCAGGACAGCAGAGGCACTGCTTCTGCAGTGCTATCTTCTTGGCTCTGTGGGGTCAATTAATAACTATGGTTAGATGAACAGATAAATCCAAACAACGTTTCACTACTGAATTTCAATAGGGTTGGTCATGTTTCTAGGCTCTCCCTCTTGCAAATTCTCCTCCTGTGGCACCGACATTATGTTCCTACCTTTCCTCCTACTTCTGGTCCACTCATTTTCATTATTAGGCGACAACAGTGCTACACCTGGCACTAGACATTTAGTGTCTCCCACACCTCCCTGAGCTCCTGACCAGCAGCCGGCTCCACCATGATGCCCCTACTGAATGGACCCAAGTTCATCATGCCAGGAAATGAAGGTGAGTCAGAATGTCACCTGCACACCCAATCCTCTTCCAGGGCTAGGAGCCCTGTGCAGACCCCAATGGTTACCGGCTTCCCATTAGCAGCCACATCCAATCCTTCACCACACCTGACCCTTCCTTGCTGTGAGGTGGACTGCTCAGGCACTGCAGCCACCAGCATGGCCTAAAGATCCTTCATCGGCTTGATGTGGGAATTTCCAAACAACTGTTCTGGCTTTTCCTTCCCTACATATCCACAGCTTGTTTCCAAGGTTTATCCAAAAGAATCTGTAAAAAAAATCTAAATACATGAACCGACCCTATCTTTCACTTTCTCTTAAACACTTCTCCATATATTTTGTTAGCATCTCACACATGACATATTTATTTATTTTAATGTATTTAGTGCAAGGTCTACAGGGTCTCACTACACAGATCAGACTCATAGTGATTCTCCTGTTTTCAGCCTCCCAAGCACTGGGATTTACAGGCAGTGCCACCATGCCCAGAATCAATTGCCATCTCAGTGCATCCTGGGAAAGGGGCTGGCATGGCATGCTGGGGATGGAACTCCAGCTGCTACCCTCTGCCTAAGCAGACACTTTATTCCCCTGAGCTATCTGGCTGGCCCCTCGTGATAAATTGAAATTGCTTAAGTTGTCCACTGTCTGTCTTCTACTACAAAGCAAGCTCCATAAGAGCTACTAGTTTTGCTTTTGCACTTGACACATGGGGAAGAATTTATGAAACATTGGAGATTTGAGTCAATTTATATCACGTACAGGTATAAATTCTCTACATTGAATGTGATCATTATGTATACTGAAAACGTACCAACAAAATGATTGGAAAGGTACAAAGAACATGAGTGTTTCTGGGAGTTCAAAGCCTCTCGCTACCCCTGATGTCCAGCTGCAGCCTGGCTCGCTCGGCCTTTCTCATGTCACGCAGCCCTTTCCCTTGACCTTTTCGATGCCTACTCATGAGCAGAGCTATTCTCTATGGCACAGTGCTCATCACATAAGCATAGTGTCTTGGTGATTCTTTTGTTGCTAGGACAAAATAACCCAATACCCAAAATTAAAGAAAGAAATATTTATTTAGCTCACAGATAGTGGAGGTTTCAGTCCATACTCAGCTGGCTCCAAGAAATAGTGGCTCATGGTAGAGGACAGTGTTTCCTGGTGGCAGCAAAGAGCAGAGAAAGCAAAGGACAGGGCAGCAGCTCAGGCCACTAGCAGAACTCTCTTTCTCCCTTACATTGCAATGCAGATTACCCACCCCTGGGCCAGGGCGTAGCACTCACACCTGCAATCCCAGCATTGGATCAAGAATCAATCACAAACTCCAGAAGCTGCCCCATGACTTCATGAAGCTTTGGGGTGGCACTGAGGTGCAAACCATAAGAGTTAACTCCTGTACATCTGCCCTTGTAGCTCATAGTTTGTACAGATTTCAGTCCATACTTAGCTGGCATCAAAGCAGGCTAGAATGGCAGATACTCATCTCAGAGGAGAAAGTACACGACAAAGCTGGACTTTGCCTAGCCCCACCTGGAGGCAGCATAGCAGTGAGGAAGTGGTGGGCAGCCTGCTGCTCCCTTCTGTTCTCTTCGGGCTCCCTGTCCTTCAGGTGCCGTCACCTACACCCAGGGTGGGCCTTCCCATTGTCCACACCCAGAACTATGCCAGTTCACACACCTTAATCTTGGCCTCACACACTTAATCACGCTATCACACACCCTCGACCCAGCTACTTCTGAAAAGGCCGACTGTGTCCACAAGAGGGTTTAGGAGGGCATCTAGACACAAGCTGTAACACTCATGCTGTTTACATGCACACACTCTCACACACACACAACTACGTATATTCTATATCATTTTAGCCACAAGCATACAATACAGTAGTGTTAACTATATGCTTTTTGTTCTGAATCAGGACTCTAGAATATTTTCCTTCTGAAAAACACACCCTATATTCATTCAGCAATTTCCCTTTTCCCAGCCCCTGGTACCTCCCATTCCACTTTGTTTTTAATAGCTTAGATACTTCATTCAAGGGAAGAATGCAGTATTGTCTGCTGTAACTTTTGCATTTCATTTAATGTACTGCCTTCAGGGTTTGCCCGTGAAGCAACATATGGTGCACGGTATTCACCTTTTATAATGCCAAATAATATACCAGCGTATGCAACATTTTTTTATCCCATTCATCTACTGAGAGATGTTAGGTCGCTTCAAAACAAACAACAACAACAAAACAAACGAGAAGGACCTCTGCAGCTACCAACAAAAGGAGGCATCAGAACGGCCACGGGAGAAGGCACGCGCTCGCTCCCTGGGCGCCAAGGCACACCGGGCCGCTCCTCGGCGCATCCTCACGACGCGCTCCTGCCAGGCCGCGCCTGGCCGGCAGTCACGGCCGGCTTGCACCTCTCAGAACCAAGAGGGCGGCTGTGCTAGGACGGCCTGACCTTGGGCAGCGGCGGGGAGCTGTGGATCAGAGCATGAATCCCCTCGGAACAAGCAGGAGTCCGTCGTGGACCACGCGCTCAGCCTGAGCTCCCAAGTTCGCTCGGCCTTGGAACTGTGAAATGGCCGCTGGCTTCTGCAGTCACGCGTCACAAGGCCCTGCAGCTCATTGGCCAGGGCCTCAAGAAGGCGGGACAAGCAACAGGTGCGGGCCAATGGGCGCAGGCCTGGCCTCGGTGCGGGCAGTGTCTTCTGGCCAGTAGGAGGTGCGGCATGTGGCCTGAGCACCGAGTTGGCGGCCGGCTCTCACCCTAGCCCTGTGGGAAGGAGTGGTGGAATCCCCGCACTTTTGGGGTCCTCTAGGAGTTTGCTGCCTTGATTTAGAGGTTGGC
>PVKA01002664.1:37394-121598 GCA_004027165.1 Ctenomys sociabilis | reverse complement strand
TTCTGGGCTCACAAAAGGATAGTGGATGATCTTATTCACTGAGTAGGCTGTACTGAGCCGGCCAGCTTGTGCTGGGTCCGGGTCTACAGGCCGTAACCCAAGAAGGCTGGGAAAGGTCCCTCTGGTGCAGTGGGCCTGGAGCCCTCACTCACAGGCCAGGCTGTGCTGGGTTTCGGTCCGTAGCGTGGGACCGTGGATTACTGAGAAATGTCCCTCCGGTGTGGCAGGCTAGGAGTTCTCACTCCAGGCCGACCTGCACTGGGTCTGGGGCTGTGGGGTGGGACCAGTAATCACCTGGAAATGTTTCTCTGGCACAGTGTGCCTGGAGCTGTCACCAGGCCACGGGAGGTGACGGGCAGCTTAATCCCTGGGAAATGTATCTCAGGCACGATGGGCCTGAGGTTCTACACTCACTGACCTTTGATGCCCAGAGAATCGGGGAAATTCCCACTGAATCAGTGGGCTTTAGGTCAGGGGATCCGGGGAGGTGTTGGTGAGTGGGTCCTGAGGTTTCAGGCCAGTCACTGGCTTGGAGGGGTTGGGGACAGGGATCCGCGTAGCGCGTGTGGGAAGAAGCCAAAGGCTCTCCCTCAGACTCACCACACTCTCACTGCTCTGGGAAGCCTGATGAGTCCTGTAAATTCGCTCTCGCTGGGAGAGCTTGGCGTGGGAACCAGGAGGCCGCTGGAGTCAGCCACTGTCTCAGGCCAGTCTCTGGCTGGGCGGGCGTGGGCGGGATGGAGGAGGATGGCGGAGTCGGCCGCGCTGTCTCTGGCCGGTCTCAGGGGCTGGGCGGGGGCGGGCGGGATGGAGCAGTATGGCGGAGTCAGCCGCGCTGTCTCTGGCCGGTCTCAGGGGCTCCAGAAGGGAAAAATCAGATGAGCTATGTCAAGCTGGCCAGAAACTACATGTGATCAGGTTATCCTTACAGTGTTTAAAAGTAAGATAAATGGTAATGAAATACTAGAATTAAATGACACGAGAGAGTGTCTTATTAGTAATGCATAGTTTTTCATTGAAAGACAACTTGTGTATTCTCCAAGTGAGTTCTCCAGTTTGTGTTTTGTAAAGATTACTCAATCCGTAGCATGACACAAAAGTATATAGAGCTAAGAGAGAAATGCCTAAACTAAGACAGGGAGGAAATGAAGAGGCAGAATTGCAAATTGATGGAGATTATAATTATATGGTGGAGAGAAAGTGATTGAGCATGGTTAATGAGGAAGAGAAAGTTGGCCACACCTAGTCCCTGCATAAATTGTGACATTAAGGCCCAATGTAAAAATTAGGGAGTTACTATGAAGAAAATAATAATAGATTTAGTTTTGGAGTGCATAGTATTTGATGTATCTTATAGGTTGTGTCCCGATGTCCCTTCAAAGTGACACGGAGTCATAGGACTTTTTCAGAACCTAAATCCAGAATGTGACTGACTCATAATACAATGCTGAGAGTGATGGTGAGAGACTGCTGGATCAATCCATGGAATGGATTGGCACAGCCCTAAACCTGTTAAACTGTGTATAGCACGAGGGACAGAAGAGTCTTGCCTTCTCTTAATCCCTTGTTGCTTTTTCTGTTTTCTTCACCCATGGATTGTTCTCCTCTGTGAAGCTGCCCTTCTTTGGATCCAGCTGACCATGAACTGGAACCTTTACAAGCTACAAGCTAAATAAACCTTTCCTCCTTTAACTTTGAGTGTCATGTATTTTGTTTCAGTGAGATGCAAGTAAATAGAACAATGTATTTCTGATACATCTAATAAGAGATGCCTAGTTGGCAGTTGGCAGAAAATACGTTAGTATTAGAGAGATAATTTTCAGAATCATTATAATTGGTGACTTCAAGCCTTGGGAGTAAACTAGAGCTTTCAGAAAGAGTAAAACGGAAATGTGAGACAATCTTTCTTTTGTCAGAAGTGCATATATTTTCATGTAAAAACATATCATTTAAAAACATATAACACTAAACAGTGATCAAAGCAAGTCAGTCAATATATTTACTACCTTGTATATTTTTGTGGTGATAACACTTGAAGATTAAACCTTGGGCACTTTTCAGAAATACAATACAGTATCATTATTATCTACACAAGTAGATCTCTTCAACTTGTTCTATATAACTCAAATTTTGTAACCTTTGAACAATGCCTTCCCAACTCCCCTGCACCCACTACTCAGGGCCCTGGTAGTTCTCCTCTACTCTCTTTCATGAGATCAACTATTTCAGATTCCATTTATGAGTGAGATCATAGGGTGTGTGACTCTCTTATCTTGGATTATTTCACTTACCATAAAATCCTCTAGACTCACCCATTTGGTAGCAAATGACAGGATTTCCTTTCTTTTTATAGTGAATAATACACAGTTCTGCCTGCATTTCGCACATTCCTCATTCATCAACCATTTGAACATGTCAGTTAATTTCATATCTTAACTGATGTGAATAATGCTTCAATAAATACGGGAGTGCATGTATCTTACATATACTGATTTCAGTTCCTTTGGATACGTACCCTTTAG
Source organism: Ctenomys sociabilis (assembly GCA_004027165.1). NCBI lineage: Eukaryota > Metazoa > Chordata > Mammalia > Rodentia > Ctenomyidae > Ctenomys > Ctenomys sociabilis. Next base: position 119,076 of record PVKA01002664.1, on the reverse strand, counting down.
TGATATTTCTGGATTATTTATATAATTTTTTATACTTCACATTTTATGTTGCTCCTAACTCTAATGTAATCCCATGAAAACAGGGTCTTGCTGTAATTATAGCGGTGTCATGGGATATTAGGTATTCAGTGACCATTTTTTTATGTAATAACTGAAACTGAGTGTTTAGAACATCCTGTGAATATTGTCCAGCCTGCTCTTCAAGGGATAATTCCCATGAGCAAGTCAGGTTGTCCCCCATTCCCTTGTGCCATAGATGCCTGAACTTTACCAGGAGATACTTACAAATTATGACCCTTTAAAATGCCAGGTCATTATTTGCTTTCGGAGATGTTTGTTACTTATACCAGCAAGACAGGCATGTAGAATAGCAATATAATTCTAAGTATGAAACTTCAGCATATACAGAAGGTAAAACATTCTTTATTCTATGTTCATTGAATGAAAATAAGACTTGATTCCTTCAGCACCAGTAGAATGAAGTAGTTCAATATTATCTACACCTCCAGTTTAAGATCCATTTTCCTTGGGACATACCAGTGGCTAACCCCATGTGAGACATCAATACTTCCAAACTCTGTATTTCTAAAGCTCAGTTACATAGACTCAATATACTACATTGAACTTGATAATTTTTAAAAAATCAGAAGGATCATCTTCTAGGATAAACGTAATGGAATTGTTGGTTTGGGTTGTTATTATTTTTCTTTTTAAGTCAAGGATCATACCTTGTACTACTCTGGAAGCCCTATTGATTCTCGGTGTCTATTGCATAAATGATGATAAAGAACAATGATAGTAATTAGAGATACTATGTTGACAGCATTTAAAAATTATGTGTTCATTTACTTCTAGTGGAAATTCTCTCAGCTAGATACCATTAATATTTCCATTTTATAAAATAAGGAAACTTGACTGGAGAAGTTAGGTAAAAAGTGGCATTGAACCTTAGTTTAGCTTTCTGACTGATCTTTGAGTTTGAGGTACATTGGTTAACAGTGTCAGGAGAAGGAGACCCTGGCCTTCTCTCCTGTCTGTTCAGATATTAAGAATAACTAACATTCTACTAATGTTACTTAGGCAGTATAGTTATTACTGATGGTTTTCTAACACACTCTACACATCTTCTAATATTTCTTGAATATTTTAGGCAGAAATGTTTTCCACTGCCTGGCCCCTATTAACTGAGCACATAAATAGTACATTTTAAAGTGCAATTTTTATTCTTTTTATTTATACCAATTACCAAAAGATATTGTGACATTTAGTATTTTGCTAGATCTATTTCTGAATCACCACTGGCAACAGAGACAAAAGCCTCTTCTAAGCTGCAGGTGCTAAATACAATTATTTTAAGAGAAATTATTACTATAGAAAGCTCTTTAGTTATACTGATTCCCTCTCAAATTTATTGAAGAGGCTTGTTTGTTAAGTCACTACTTGGAATAAAAGTTTTTACTAAAGAATAGGATATAGCTTGCAAGGAGCATACAATATCCAGATGTTTTTAAAAACTACATGCAGACAATGAGGCTTTAAGATGTTATAATGGAAGCAAAAGAAAAAAAATCTATTGAGCTGTTTTATTTTCAATTTACAACAACAAACAGATAGTATTCTGAAAAACTGGCAAAAATGGTTATTTTCTTCCCTTGGCTTAAATGTAGTCTTTGTAAATTAAAGACATTTCACAAAGCTGTGTTTCAGTTTTCTCCTTACTGTGTAGCTTTATGATCTTGCAGGGTAATATTACAGAAGTGAAATGAAAAGGCGTTTCTCATTTTGGTCACCTACAAAATCACCAGAAGGGAAATTCAGTTCTCCACCTTGAAGAGTACCAGCAGCCACTCCCTGAGATTTGATGTGTCATGGTTCCGTAATCAAACAGTTAAGCGATCACCATTACATGATGATTCTAAGAAATTTAGGCAAAGCAGTCATTACCACAAGTGATTAGAGTTATTTGACCACAATTTTTAAAAGATTAAGAACTAGTTTGCATATATTGTACATATGAACATATCTTGATTTAATTATTATGGAAGGCAAAGCCAAATTTGCTGTTTATTTAGGTTTTAAAAGGAAAAAATCTACTTTTGATTGTTCTATAGTAACAAAGAAGTGTGACACTGTGTAATAAAACTCTCTCTTTCCTGAACCTCTCAAGTGTTTCTGCCTTTGGCAAGTTTTCAGTGAACACTTTAATGTTTGCTGTGAGTCAGGTCCTGAACCTAACAGAAAATGTCTCCAAGTTTTGTTTATTCAAGGCCCCGACTCTGAACTCTGAGTTCCAGAACCAACATCCCAGCAACTTTCAGGGTATTTTCACTTGACTGTGCTACTTTCATCTCAACTTCTATGTACATTGATTCCGTTCCATTTATTCTAGAAAATATCCTCAAATGTTGACTTTCTCCCTAATATATTTGGTAAAATATTTATTTATTTATTTGATATAGGGTCTCACTACACAACTCAGACTCATAGTGATCCTCTTGTCTCAGACTCCCCATCACTAGGATTACATGCTTGCACCATTATGCACCCAGAGTTCTGGCCAGCATGATGTGTGGTACCAAGAATCAAACCTGGGTCCCTGTGTTTGCCAGGCAGGCACTTAGACCACCAAGCTATCTCCCTAGGCCACCTCCACTAATGTATTTAACATGTACTGATTTAGCTTATTCTACATGACAGCCACAAAGCTAGGTACTGAGAACAAGGTAGAGAATATGAGTAACAAATTTTCTGCTTATATATTACTTACAGATAATGAAGGTAAAATACTACATAAGATGTTCACATTGTGGCATGTAACCAGGAAAGGCCACTTTAGTGCTAGCGTGGAACAGCTCTATGACATCTAAAAATTAAGACGGGCTGCCATCCTGAGTGATTCAGCTAGTAGTGATGGCGTCATCTTTGCTGCTCCATTCATGCATTAATTTATTCAATTGTTCATATTCATTCCACATACATTCACTGAATACTGACAAGTTACTAGTCACTGCTAGCGTTCTTGAGAGGTGAAATGGATAAAGCATGCCAAGGGGCTCAATGTGATCTTTATAATTTAGTGATGATACAGATTATTAACAAATAAAACCAATACAATCTTACAGGGATTTTGATAGGTACCCCAGTGGAATTCAGTATGGATGAACTGAGTGAAGGTGCTCACTAGATCTTAATTGTAAGGGCCTAAAATATATTTTACATTTCTTAATATACTGAGGTACAAGATCTAGGGTCAGGCATGTATGTACAAACGGCACAGCATTGTTATTTATGTTGGAGTAGGGAGTCCTAGTGTTTTGATTTATTTACACATGGTGCTACTGTGTGGGATATGGGACATTTCCCTTACTAGTAATCTAAAAATATTTTATTATTTAAAATTGCATGTCTAGCATTTTAAGCTGGAAATTCATTTTCCTTTGTCCCCTCATGACAAAAGTTTATAGTCATACTTGGGAAGAAATGCTTAAACATTTGCCCGCAAGTAATAAATTGACTGATATACAATCTGGGATCCAAGTTTTGTAGTGTTTTAATGTTTTCTTCAGCTCTGAAGGAAGGAAGGTTTAAAGTTTAAATACCCATACACAAGAATGCTTCTAGGACACAGTTTCGTTTTTTTTTTTTTTTTTTTTTTTTTTTTTTTTTTTGTCAGAGCCAGGGATTGAACTCAGGCCCTCGCACTTTTCAGGGAAGCACTTATTCCTCTGAGCCATCTCCCCAGCTCCCAGGACATAAATGTTAAAACTTGCTTTCCCATCTCTCAAGATACTAACAAAGAATCCAGGCCAAAAGATACAAGACTTTGATGGTACATAATGGATTCTGACACATCCATTTTCTACTTGCCACTTACAACAACCCAGAAAAGTTAATCTTGTGTTTCTCTTTATCAGAGGAAGAAACCAAGGCACAGAGAAGTTGAGTGCTCTCAAGTTGCAGGTCGTGTGATATAGTGGACAGTTGGAGTGCTGCTCCATCATACATGTTAGGAGGAGGTCCTTCTCCTTCCTGTCCATACCTGATGATAGCACAGGGTGACAGACTGGCTCACATTCCCATCAGTGCCGTACATGCTAACACAATTTCTGTCCATTGCTGTTAGATGGCCTATAATTGCTTTTAATTTTCTACTTGCTACCAACAATAACTAGGATAGTAAGAATAATAGCTCAGTTGAATAAGCACTTGCCTGGCAAGTGCAAGGACCTGAGTTCAATCCCAACTTCTACACACACAGAAGAAGAAGAAGAAGAAGAAGAAGAAGAAGAAGAAGAAGAAGAAGAAGAAGAAGAAGAAGAAGACTAACTAGAAATATTTTCAATAGCTTTTGTAGAACTATTGGAAGAACAACAGGGTATTTTTCATTTGTGAGAGCTTTTCACAGGTGGGGGGATGAACCCAACCTTCAAATATTTCTTCACCCAAGTAAGTAAGTCACCCTTTCTAATTATTTTGATTTTTTTTTTGACTGTCTCTTTAATTTTGAGAAAGGCTATTTTGTGTGAAACAAAAGATGTTTATTTGAACCTTGTGTTGTTGATATGGTATAGACCAGCAAACATAGCTGTTGAGAATTTTCTAGTAATGTGTTGATATTTGGAGGAAATTCATCGTGTAGTTCACTGGCAAATTTTAATGCTGATACTTATATTTTATTTGTTTATGACTTGATTAGTTTAATGACCTGGAAAGTTGATAGACAAGTTATAAACAAACACTTGCAGTACAGGTTTATATAATCCATCTACCCAAGTATTTCCAGAATGTACTTTGCGCCTCTGTTATATTTCATCTTTTAGAAAACAACCTATCATGGAAAATGATAGTCTTTTTAAAAACCTACTTTAAGCATTCAAATATCTGCTTTATTATATTTACAATGAACCATATAAACCTAACAGATAAGGTGAATCAAAAAGCTTTGTAGAAAGAATACCTTTGATGAGGTTAATGAACAAGGGATTTTCTTGATAGTGGTTTATAAGCCGTTAATACCTCTGACTCTAGGAATCTCAATTTTGTAAATTGAGTAAATTGAGCAAAGTTCTACAAAAAGATGACAACTACTCCACCTGTCACTCTGGGCTCAAAGAACTAAGTGGACTGTTCTATGTACCTCTTTCAGGTGGGGGTGGCGAGCTTTCCTCTTGTAGAAATAAACCTGCAAACAAGGTAGGGCTCACTCTTGTTTAAACTCTAGGTAACAAAGTTGGAGGAAGGCAAGTCAGAATCATAATGATATCCCTGCGATTGCTAAGAGAGGATGCTGCTGAAAGGAGGAAGAAGATACCAAATTGATGATAATGATAGAGGAAAACTCATAGTTAGAGAGTGTCAAGAATGGAAAGCAAAAAACTAATTGTAAGGTCTGCCGCCGTGGGCATGCCGAGCGTGTACAGAAAGTTCCTCAGGTCTGAGGTCCTCTGGAATAAATCTTTGGTGATAACAACACAGTCCACAACAGGGATACTTTTATATTTATTTTATTCTCCATTATTGCCAGAGGCCTCAAATCCCACATAGTCAAAATCTCCATTCACTGCTGCCTGCTGGGCATTTAACAAGGGCTCTTGTAACAGGACCCAGAACAAGTCTGAACATGAATAAAGAGAGCAGGGCCAGCCAGGCACCGCAGGCTCTGAGGTAACCAAGTGGAGGCATTGGTGAGAGGCAGAGAAAGCAGACAATGACCCTCAGTGCCGCAAGGCATGGCTTCAAAAGGTGTCAACACCAATTAAATTGTAAAAGCTCTGTCAGCTTCTGAAAAGTCATCCAGACAGGACAAGACAGTATATAATCAAAGGACTGGGATGGGATTCTGTATGGTCCATGCTGGAGCGGGTAGACACAGGAATGCCTGGCAATTTGTGATGCATATGTGAGCCTTCAGGAGCTGTCCTGGAAGATGTAAAGGCTCGTTTGCTGAGTGCCCTGTTGGCTCACCACTGGCAGATCTTGAGAATCTTTACTAACAGGAATCTACTGGAGAGACCCCGCACTGTAGCTACAGCATGCACTGTTGATTATGCCCACGGATCTGCAAAAGGATAATTAGTTCCGCTCTTGGCTTAAGCAGAGCAGTGCCCGATAAAAAATCTGCAACAAACACCATGGAGAGTTCTGAACGCAACAGACTCCTGTGGACTCTGCCGTTTTCTGGAACAGGACATTCTGACAACACTAAATTTGTTCAATTCACGATATAGTCTCTCTTTTTTACCTCTCCTTGGTTTTTTTTTTTTTTTCTTTTTGCCTGTGGGTAACTATGATAGGTATGACCAATTTATTGGATGGTTTTCTTTTTTTTCCTCTTCATCATTTTCAAAGTGACAGCAGAGTTGGTGAGGAGAAGAAATCCATTTTATAGCAAGAGGAAACATGATAGGCAGGCTGCCAAAATATTTCTCACATATTTTATAGTTAAGTAATTTTTTTGGTCTATAGAATGTTTTTTATTCATCAGATCATGTAAAATGCCTGAGGTTTGAGGTAAATGGATTCTTGCTGAAAAGTAGACTCTAATGACATTTAAGTTCTAACCATAGGTACTTAAAAATCATTAGAAAAGATTAGTCTTATGCTTTTTTTTCTTTTTGAGGAGAGGTAGGCAGCTCAACAAAAGGATTTAGAATGAAATTCTTCTTTTTAAAATGTAACTATTTTAGGGTCCTTAATATGTTATTTTGAAGGAAAGATTAAGCTGACAGAAAACGATGCACCCTTCTGAGTACTAAACATCTCATTGAAACTACAGTTTGTTAGATTATTGATTTCATAACTTGTTTTAAAATAAAGTAGTTCTTTAGAAAATGGGCTGGTTTATGCTACAGAAATAGAGATAGAAATCTCATTTGCTTAAAGAAAACTGCTTCTCCCTTATATCTCTTCTTTGTATTTGGGGTCTCTACACAACAGTCTTTCTCCCCTGGATCGCTCAGTACGGAAACTCTTTGTGAATATGCGCTTCCCAAATTGTCAGAGCAGGTAACAGCATTAGAGAATCACATGCTTTCAATTAAATGCTTCTACTTAGAAGTGACAGCCATCACTTCTGCTTGAATGTAATTAGCCAAAGGAAGTCCCAGGACTACCCACGGCTTCTGGAGGAGCGTACAATTATCTTGCAAACCTAGAAGGAGAAGCAGTTTATATTTGTAAACTGTTGCAAATTCTACCATAGACCAGTCTTTTGCTAAACCCGTGTTCTTCCCTTTCTGCTTTCTCAGCCCTACATTTAACTCTTTGTCTTGCAGCATCCAGGATCAGTCCAATACCGGTGTGGCTCTTCTTGGTATGGGAACATATAAACTAAAAACAAAAATGTTATTTTCTCCCGCTTCACCATCAGGATGCCATGATGGAATAAGAATGATTATGAAACTCGTAGTCACGGTGGCAGGTACAGGTAAGCTTCCAGGTGACGTTGTGAGAAGCACCACTGGACAGGGAAATGCTTCATCCCATGAAGCCTCCTTTCTGACCCTTGAAAGAACATTCTCTGTCTATATTGCTCTTGATGGCTCGTAGCTCCGTATTCTGGAGCTCAGTTCGTCATTTATGCTCCTTTGTCACACCTGGAATATGATTGTGGAAAAAGTCCTATTTGAAGAATTGCCTGCCTAAAAACGGTTTAGTACCAAAGACGATTTTATGTCAAAAATAGCCATGATTTTTTCTGTTGAATCACAAATTTCCTCTGGCAGTGCAATTCTCTCAACAGTTTTATAAACTTTTTATTTATTCATTCTGCTTGCTCAGTATGTAAACCCTATGCTCACAAGCTTTTTTTTTTTCTTGAGAAATTTGGTTTTCATCCTCTCTCTTCCTGATGTCTCTGTTTTTTCCTCTGTTCTTTTCCACATCTTCTTCTGTATTTGTATTTGCTTGTCCATATGTATTGAGATTTGGTGGGAGAGTTGCATATCCAGTCTCTTTTTCTTAGCTGTTTTCGCCCAACTGAAAGGATGGATGGGCGCTCTACCTTTAATCATTTTCATGTCATTCCTTTGCTACATTTTAGCAGGGTGTGGTAGCTATATCCTTGATTTGATTCTCACCTTCATTTTTAGATTCTATTTTCCTGTTTTGCAAAAGGCCAGTCCCAGTTTTTCATCTTTACTTTTTGGTAGCTGAGATGCAGTTTCTTTTCTAACTCTACCGGTTTCCCACTACATACTCCTGTTTATTTTTATTGCTGACTTAAAACAAGTCTTTTATTTTCTGCAGTTATTTTTTTTTTTTATAACAACTTGTCCGTTGTAGCCAAGATCAACTTGAAGACCCTATATTTTTTCTAAAGTTACAAATTTATATTGCGCAAGGTATAGATTGTCATTTTAAAGCATCTCCAGTGGATGGCCATTCCCATCCCTCGCCCCTTGCATGGTAAATCCCTGAGCCTAAGATACATATTTTAGAGTTTTTGCTATGTAGCACCCAGTGTCAACACAAATAGCTGTTTTAGAAGGCATGGCTTACCTTAGTTTACACAAACAAATGTTTTCCCATTTATAATCTCAGTATCTTCCAACATGAAGATCTATTTGTTTCTTGCATAAAGCCCATGATGAGCCCAGAGAAGACAGTGTTGAACATCTCCCCAACAGTTTTCTGGTGCCTATACAGAGTGCAGAATCAAAGCCATCAGTGAAAATGCTTTTTCCTGGAAAATGTGCTCATCATTTTTGCCATATTTCAACTTGTTGGAAGCAGACATACATATTCTTCTTATGTGCCCCAAAGGACAGAAGAAATGGTTATCAGTGAGCAGAAGTCATGTACACCAAACACCCTGACTTTTGGACAGGAGGAATAGGGACATCAGGTCACTAACAGACGCACTTGTCTCTAGTTTTGATAACAGTGGAAATCTGGCTGATAAGGCTGTGTACTTACTAGCTCAAAATGGAAAGGTTTTAATATAACTTTGGAGAGTGGCTTTCATTTCCTCCTTATCCAGCTTCTACCTGACTTTCAAAATGACAGTCATAATATGTTTCTTATGAAAAATTATCCAGTTATAGCTGTTACTATACAGGACATAATACTTTCTTAATTTAGCATTTGTATTAATCAAATTTTCTGTCACTAGGATGCAATTTTGATGTTCACAAGTTAAAGGAGGAAAGGCTTAATGTGGCTCAGGGTTTCAGGGGACTTGGTACATGGCTGGGTGGCTTCAAAGCAGAAGCCTCATGGTAGAAGGCTGTGGGCAAGTGAAGGTGCTATGGAGCCCGGGGAGCAGAGAAGGGAGCGGTGACAGAGGAAGGGCCAGGGACCAGGCATAAAACCTGTCTCCATGTCCACAACCCGCTCGGACAAACCCAGAAGTGTGCTTTACTCATCTCCCAAGCTGATCAAGTTTTCAGTTTCAACCATCACATCCTCCCCATTCTCAGCTTGACCCCAGACACATATCCTTAGTACTACTTCTAATAAACTCAGTAATGTAACAATACTATCAAATGTATGGCTATTTATGTAAAACAAAAGCAAAAAACCAATAATCTCTTCCCCAAAGTCTCCACATTCCAGTGTCTTTCAGAGTCTTTTTTTGAGACAAACTCGGCTGTGGACTTCTGTCAACATGAAAACAAGTTACACACTCTTAAAAGTACAATGGAACAGGGTGACTATTGCCATCCAGAAAGCTGGGTAAAAAGCATAGCACCAAACCCAACAAGGCAAACGCTGAGTCCTATAGCTTCATGTCTGGCATCCAGGGTGCACTGTGGTGAAATGTGAATTCCAGAAGGTTTGGGTCATTGCACCCTAGAGCCTCACTGATTGTAGCCCACACAGTCTCTGTTTCGTGCTGGCTATGCTCGCAGCCTGAGGCTTTTCCTGGCACATGTTCCATGTGCCTGCTGTCTCTGAGTTCCTGGAATCTCCTCAGACTTCATTCTCATAGCTCCATGTACTACTTTCTCACAGGCACCTTGCCCAGCTTGCCAGGCCTTCCTTTGAAGTCTGGGCAGAAACCACCCTGACACCATAAGCCTTGCATCCTGCAGGTCAGGAAAGTCACTGTCCTATGAATGACAGTAAATATCAGGAGAACATCATGTGATTTAGTACAGAGCCCTATATTTAAATTCAGAAGATCTGATTTCCAGGTTCAATATTTGAAGTAGTTAAATCTTTTAAACATTAAAAAATCAATTTGCTACCCTATATAAAAGGAAAAAAACAATTTCTTTAAAAAGCCCTGTCATGCCAAGATGGATTCATATACTTTTTATGTATTTAGGACAGGGTTTACAGGGTGTACAAGGTCTCACTACTTAGCTCAGACTCCTACTGACCCTTGAAATCAGTAATTCTTCAAATGAAGTTAAGTGGTGATGATGATGTATAACAATACAGAAAAATAAACCACCGGGACACTGTTGTAGTTTGTGTCTAGTTGTTTCCACAAAGCCTCGTGCCGTTGTGGGCTGGGCTTCTAGAGTCTGTGGTTGATTCACAGTCTAATGCTGGGATCATAGGCTGAGTGCCACACTCATCCAGGGGTGGGCTGCCTATGTACACTGTGAGGGAGGGAAAAGAAGGCTGGCTCTTTGTCTCCTCCCTTTTTGCTTTGGCTGCCTTCTGCTCCTCAGACTTACTAGCTGCCTTGGAGCCATCTCCTTAAGAACTATGAACTAACTAAACCTTTCCTTCTTTAATTTTGGGCATCAGGTATTCTGTCTCAGCAATGACAGAATGTAACTGAGACAGTCACATATTGTCATGTGTAAACATTTTTCATTTGACATGGGTTTCATTCGGTGAATTTCCTAGATTAGCCACAAGAAGATACGAGGGCCTGTGTTCTGCGGCTGGGGTGCCCTGTCCTTTTTGCAAAGAGACCATTGGTTACAGAGCTCTGATGCTTACTGATGATTGCAGATTGCCTCTAAAATGGAATAACTGGGGCAGGGAATGGGGGGATCCACTTCTTCTGTCAGGCACTTATGGAAAAAGTAAAAAGTAATGAAATGAAATAGTCCTTAAATGCAGGCTGAGTTTTTCTTAAGTTTTACCTCATTTGAATCACTCATAGGAGATTCACCATAATATAGAGACTATATCCCAGAAATGATACAATCTTATTTCTACAGCTTCCCTTTGGTAATTAAACTGAAATACACTAAAGAAGAGTAATGCCTAAAGTATCACTTTACTTCATGGACCTTGTTTCTAACTTATAGGCAAGTTGGAGAGGACCTCAGAAATCACAGAATCAACTGAGAATAAAACTTCATGTAGCAATTCTGATGTTACCCATGGTAGAGAGCATGAGTGTGTGTGTGTGTGTCATTGAAATGCTTTGCCTTTTTACTCTTGTAAATAGAAGCTTATGAATCAGTAAGCATGACATCTAAATCCTGAAGTCAGAGTTCCCTTATTCTTCTAATCAGTTGCTCTTTAGTGAGTTGTCGTTAAAAATTATGGCTCCTGTGGGGACTTGAGGTGTGGCCTATATTCTCTTTTTAAAAATGTATTTTGTTGTTGCAGGGTCTCACTACACAGCTCAGAATCATGGTGATCCTCCTGCTTTCAGTCTCTTAAGCTCTGGGATTATGGGCATGTGCCCCTACCACAGACTCTGGCCAGCTCAGCCTGTCCTTGGGGTGGGGTTAGCATGGCATGTGGTGCCAGGGATCAAAACGTGGTCTCTGCACTTGCCCAAGCTTTCCTAAGCAGGTGCTTTAGTCCACTGAGCTATCTTTCTGGCCCCTCTATATTCTTGGTTACCTTGGATGGTTGAGTCACACAAGTGCCCTTTGAACAATTTCTTTTTCTATCAGATTTCAGAGGGTCTTGTGCTAACATTGGAAATATAGTTCTGTTCTGTCCTTTCATCAAATGTATCTGTAGTTCTCTGATAGAATTTGTATTTCTTTGGAGTTAACACAAAAATCTGTGCATTGGTTTGTCTTCATATTCTCTGACAAAAGTGGCAACAAAGTTGTTATGCTGGATGTTGTAATCTAACTTTATCAGACTTTAGAAATATTTGATGGCAAATGCCTATAATATAAACCCTCTGGGAAGTTGATGCAGAAAATTGCAGGTTTGAGCTGAGCCTCAGGAATTTAGTGACATTTGCCTGGCTTCAAAATAAAAACCAAGATGGGCTGGGACCATGGCTCAAAGTGAAGGCCTTGGGTTCAATCCCCAGTACTGGAAAATAAATTCATGTGCTTTATCTTTTTCTTTGTAATATTAGAGAGTGAACCCAGGGCCTTCATACTGAGCTATACTGCCAGCCTTTTAAAACATGTTTTTGAAAATAGCATCTTGCTAAATTTTAGCTGAACTTGCACTTACAATCCTCCTGCTTCAGCCAGTCAAAATTCTAGAATTATGCATATCTGGCTTAGGTACCCTTAAAGTAGAAATAATTGGATTACTTAAAAGTTTTGTATATTTTATATATATCCCATTATACTATTGAGATCCAAAAATCAATATTAATAACATTAATTAAAATAAACTAGAAACAAAAGCATTTTTTTTTTTGTATTTTTAGGGAAGGGTCTACAGGGTGTTCAGGGTCTCACTATTAGATTGGACTCATAGTGATCTGCCTATTTACAACTTCCCAACCTCCTGGGATTACAGATGTGCATCACTATACCCAGTCTCAGTTGCATCTCAGCGCACCCAATGGGCAGGGCCAGCATGGTAGGCCCAGGGATTGAACCCCTGGACCTTGTACTTGCTTGCAGGTGCTTTAATCTGCTTAGCTATTTGGCTGGCCTGTTTTTTTTTTTTGTTTTTGTTTTTTTTTCCAAAGACGTATTATGACTTCAGGGAACTTCAGACTGAAGGAGAGATTTTCATCATAATAACCTGCTAGGTATTGGTCAGTTAGTTTTCACTGGCAAGAATTTGTCCACCCAAGCACCTCTGTTGTGAGGCGTGACATCCTGCCTCATATCTAGGCACACAGTGGTAGCTGTTGCTTTGTTCTTGCTAAGCTGTTGGTTTCCACTGAAGCTTTTAGCTCCTCCATCAGTTTAACCAATCTCTCCACATACCTTTCCTTTTCCACAAAACTTCTGGACTTCCAACTCCTCAGTAGTAAATCCGTGTATACCATCAGTCTCCTCTCTGAATACTGCTTTCAATAATTTACTTTTTCTGAATCCTGGCAGCTTCCTGAGCATCTTATTTCCTGGAAAAATCTTTCAAGGAGATGCTATCTTCCCTGTTGCTCCTCATGATGTCAAGGTCAGGGAGCACTGGTCAGACTAGATTTCAGTTGCTGATTCACAGCCACCTCCCTTCCTTTTTCCAAACTCCAGCCCTTTTAAAGTTTGGGCCAGTCCAGCTGCCACCTCTGCTTGTTGTTTTCATCTATAGTGTTCATGTAGACTTCAGCTTCCTTTGCTCTCACTACCTTCATTTCAGCTCCGCTGCTAACATTTTTAGGAATTTCAGCCTCTAAATTAAGGGATCTATTCAACTGACTTTTCAGTTTCTTAACCTCACCTTCAAGACTTTTGGGGATTAAGACCTAGATAGATCAAGACTTATATACAAACATATGAACTTTATATTTCTTATGTGGTCAGTGAAGTCCTCTCAGGGTTTATCTTGTAGTCCTGTACCTTATTCTGTAGTTCCTTAGTCTGTGTCATCCATGTGGATGAGTCACGGCCAATGCTTGACCAGTTTGCTCTCTGTGAGAGCTTAAGAGAAAGTTTTCTCTCCATGTGACTCTCCCTAGGCACACTATAGAATTTCAATCTCTTTCCTCTGTAGCTCCATAATCTCCTTGTTCAGAAAATTTGGAGCTCAACTGAGTTTCATGATATTGCAGTACAGGTTCTCCTATGTCCTGAGTCTTCACTGACCTTGAAAGGCTAGGGCCAAAATGTTGGCTAGCCTTGTGGCTCTTCTATTTCTCCAACTCTGACTGTGAACTTAGGTTGTTAACCATCCAGAAGAAAAGCTGATTAGTATCCTGCAGCATATGCCATTCACTTTGCCTTATCTGACTCAATTGATTTTAGTTGTTGTACGTTTCCTTTTGTATTTCTGCTTTTTGCTTGTTATACCATCCAGCAGAAAAGTATAAAAATGAAGTATACATCGCAGGGCCATAATATTAAGCTGAGCTGTAAATGGCTATGGTCTACATCTTCTTTGAATAACTCACTGTTGTTGTGGAATGCTGGACTGTGTTGGACTATGGTGTCGAGTTCAAGCACCTAAGTTAGTTGAATGACAATGGAGTGCCCACCTTTGACAGGTGTAGACAAAGGAAGGGGTATAGAAAGAAAAATCATGATGTGTGTGTATACACAGTACAGTTGGGATAGATAATGCTGTGCTTCTACATAATCCTATGAGAGGCAAGATCTGCACTAATGGTGGTTGGACAGGCTATTATGTCGGCTTCTAATACTACGGTCATCAACTACGAAAATGTTTATTGAATTTTTGATATAATTCATGTATAAAAAATAAGATAAGTAAACAGCTACACTCTTAATTTACTGATAAGAGACATCTGCTAAAATAATATCTGTAAATATAATATCATGCATGCACCTTGTATGATACCAAAACATTATGAAAACAGTTTGCAATGTATTCATTTATCGAATCTGTCTTGTTAAGGTGTCTTGAAACTGTCTGATTGATATTTGTACTTCAATAAAATTAAAAAATAAATAAATAAATAAGAAGAATAAAAAAAAAAAGACTTTTGGGGGATGGGGATCGTAGATACTGAGGGTTCCAACTTCCATGACCAACTTTTGGGCCCTAATGTCAGTAGTCACTGCTTTCCCTGCAAAAACCTCTTATTCAAACAGCTCATTATGTGATCACTGCCTCCTATTTTTGTTCTTGTACAATACAATTAATTATATAAGTAGGTAGTATCTGTGGGACATGTTTGGATTGAGTCTGCTATGGTTTGATGGATCTTAAGTGTACTGCACAGACCCCTGTTTTAGCAAATTTGTCTTCAGGGGCACTATAGTTTCAGGAGATGCTGGAGCCTTTAGGACCTCAAGCCTCATGGGAAATGCATAAGTCCCTGGGGATATGCTTGGGAAGGGAATTGTGGGGGTGGGGTGGGGGATGGGGGACATTTTCTTCCTCTGTCTCTTCTCCTCAGCTGTAAGATGAGTGGTTTTCTCTGCACTCATTCTTGCTGTGATGGGCTGCCTTGCTACAGCCCCAAAGTGAAGGGTAGAGAGCATGTCCTGATTGTGGACTAAATCCTTACAAACCATAAGTCAAAACAATATTTCATTTTTATGGACAGTGCTGCGGATTAAACCCAGGGCCTCATGCATGTGAGGCAAGCATTCTATCAACTGAGCTATGCCCTCAGCTCAAGTGTTCTCAAAGGATTGGCGATTATCTCAGGTATTTGTTATAGAGACAGAAAGTTGACTAACACAGAATTTCCATTTCTGCTCCCAGACAAAAATCAAATATAATCTTGGCTATTAAAGCACAGGATGGTGCTAATTCTATTTCTCAGTTTCTCCTACAGGGAGTCCTTTTCCCAAAGTAGATTTGAGACTGATGCCTGCTCAGAGGGAAAAAGAGCCTCTCGTTTTCTGCTTTTCTGTGCTTTCCCTTCTTGCCTCTCAGACCTCTCCCATGGATTAAAAAGGCAGCCAAAAGTGCCCCCAAGAAGAATATGGCGATGTTGTTTTCCAGAACCCATTGTTCTTTCTTTCTTTCTTTCTTTCTTTCTTTCTTTCTTTCTTTCTTTCTTTCTTTCTTTCTTTCTTTCTTTCTTCTCTCTCTCTCTCTCTCTCTCTCTCTCTCTCTCTCTCTCTCTCTCTCTCGTACTGGGGATTGAACTCAGGACCCTGCACTTGCTAGGCAAGCACTTACTCTACTGAACTATCTCCTCAGCCCTCTTCTCAATTTAAAATGATTGATACTGTGATAGAAACGTAACAACAGTACTATATGCAGAAAGTCATTGATTTTTGTTATAATTATTTTTTTGTTTAAAAGGAAGCTAATGTTACATAATGATACAGTTTTTTATTTCAAATTAATTTTTTAAAACTGAGAACTGCTAAGGAATAAAATAATGTGTGAAGAATGAAAGATCATTGTTTTGAAAGTCGAACCACAAATCCTAAGATGTTAAAAACTGAACACTCTCACATTCATTTCAAAATTTGCAAAATGGAATCGCATATCAGCACCTGTCAAGGAATAGGCTCACAGCATTGAAAGTTCATAATCAAGAAAAGCCTGAGAATTAAAATGCACTGTGGATCATTCTCCTTGCATTTGTTTGCTTTCTATTTCTTTCTCTTTCCCACCAATGATACCCTTTACTACTTCACTTTATCAGTGCTGCATTTTATATAACATGGATAGCAGCACAGTCAAAGATCAAATTAGCATAGCACAAATGCAGAGAAACTGCCATTACTTGGTTTCTTACAAACAAAATAGAAACCTCCTATGCTGTCATCCAGTCATCCTCTCCTTACATTAATGCCTCATGCTTTCTGTTTTTTTTTCTTTTTTTTTTTCCTTTCATTTTATTGAAGTACAAATGTCACTCAGACAGTTTCAAGACACCTTAACAATACAGATTCGATAAATTAATACATTGCAAACTGTTTTCATAACGTTTTGGTATTGTACAAGGTGCATACATGATATTATATTTACAGATATTATTTTAGCAGATATCTCTTATCAGTGAATGGAATCCTTAGCAACAGCCATTAGAAAAGAGGGAGAAATAAAGGGAATAAGAATAGGAAAAGAAGAAGTTAAATTATCACTATTTGCAGACGACATGATACTTTACTTGGAAGACCCCAAAAATTCCACCAAGAAACTACTAGAACTGATAGGGAAATTCAGTAGCATAGCAGGATACAAAATCAATACTCAAAAGTCAATGGCATTCCTCTATACAGATAACAAACACACTGAAAGGGAAACTATAGAAACAATACCTTTCACAATAGCACCGCAGAAAATGAAATACCTTGGGATTCACTTAACGAAGGAAGTCAAAGATCTTTTCACTGAAAATTACAACACCCTAAGAAAAGAGATTATGGAGGATTTCAGAAAATGGAAAGATATTCCATGCTCCTGGATAGGAAGAACCAACATTGCGAAGATGGCCATACTCCCAAAATTGCTGTACAGATTTAATGCAATCCCTATCAAACTGCCACCAAAATACCTTCCAGATATAGAGAAATCAATCCTAAAATTTATTTGGAACCACAAATGACCTAGAATAGCAAAGGCAATCTTGGCCAATCAAGACAAGGCAGGAGGCATCACAATTCATGATTTGAAATTATACTACAAAGCCACTGTGATAAAATCAACATGGTATTGGCAACAAAATAGACCTGAGGATCAGTGGAATAGATTAGAAGATGCAGCGGCATCTACGAAAACACTCAGCCATCTTATCTTTGACAAACGGGCTACACAAGCTCACTGGAAGAAAGATAGCCTCTTTAACAAATGGTGCTGGAGAACATGGCTTTCTACATGCTGAAAACTACAACTTGACCCAGCTCTATCACCATGCACTAAGGTAAAGTCAAAATGGTTTAAAGATCTAAACGTTAAAACAGAAACACTCGATCTCCTGGAAGAGAAAGTAGGAGGAACTCTTGAAGACATAGGGGTAGGTAAAGAATTCATGAACAAACATATATTCGCACGGGAATCAACAAATGGGATCAACTCTTCTTAAAGAGCTTCTGCATGTCAAAAGAAATTGTCAAGAGAGTGAAAAGACAACCCACAAACTTTGAAAAAATCCTAACTAATAAGCAATCAGACAGAGGACTACTGTCTAGAATTTACAAAGAACTAAGATATAACAGGGCCCTCAAATTTAAAGACCCAATTCAGAAATGGGCATCTGAGATGAATACACACTTCTCAGAGGACGAAATTAAAGAAGCGAATAAATATATAAAAAAATGCTCCACATTGCTAGTTGTCTGTGAAATGCAAATAAAAACAACACTGAGATACCATCTCACTCCAGAAAGAATGGCTATCATAAGGAAATCATGCTTTCTGTTGACAGAGGTTACATTGTTAATAATTCTCTAGCTCACAACTGATGAAAAAAATAGGCAAGTTTTGCCTGGTCTAAGTTATAGCCCACATAGTCCACAAAATTTCATGTGGCTTCTAAAAGTCTTGTTAATAACCTTCTCAGTCTACCAACACATACTCCTTAAACAGTTATCTGTGTGGTTAGATCAGCAGACAGCATGGGGCAGAGTAAGTCAACATCATTCATTGACTTCTCAGGTTATTTTGTCTTCCTTTCCTGCTTGGTGCTTGCTTTCAAAAGGGTCATTCAACTGCAAAGGGTTGTACACTAGATACATGTTAACAAGAACACGGATGTGTCGAAAAATAGAAGGATAAATTTAAATATGGCTAGATCTAGGGTCTCAGTCGAATCAACTCTTTTTCTTTCCTCCATCTCCCTGAAATTACCGCTGCTCTCCTGGTGGCTGCGAGCAGTGTTGATGCCGTTGGCTTGCTGGATGTGGTGGTACATGTCTGTAATCTCCACACTTGGGAGGCTAAGGTAGGAGAGTCAGGAGCTCAAGGCTGCCTGCCTGGGCTACATAGAAAGTTCAAAGCCCTATTAAAAAAATCTACACTTATAGCATGAATGTCGGTAATCTGATAAGAGTTTGTTCCTTTTCCATAGTTAATACATGCTGTTTTGGTTTGTATTTAGGTGTCCCCCGAAGGCGCGTTTTGGAGTTGGCTGAATCTAGAGTGACTGATTCATGGTCCAGTGCTAGGATTATGGGTGTGAGTGCTACGCCCACCCTCTGAGGGTAGTCTACACACAATATATGGGACAGAATGAGGAAAGAGGCTTGTCCTCTCTCTGTTTTTATTCTTTCCCTCTTAGATTTGGGCACTAAGAATTTTTTCTCACCAAGAGAAAAGCAGCTAAAACACATGCTTTGGGATTAATTCTTTTTCATAGGATACTGGCCAAATGCATACCCATGAAGTCATGATTGTGATCAGGAGATAAAATATTTCCACTGACCACACGTAAGCTATAGGCCTATTTCTGGAGTTAGAGCACTGGGTTCAAATCTTCTTTGAATTAGTGGGACAAAAATGAGAGACAGAAGTTTACCAAAGTCAAGCTGAGATGTAATTATTGAAGGCAGAGGTTAGACAGAAAATGTTGCTGTGGGCCAGCCAGTAGCTCAGTGGATTAAAAGGCAGAAGCAGGGGCCGGGTTCGACTCCCTGGCCTGCAGCACTGGCGGGGCACTCTGAAATGGGGAATGAGACTGGGTGTGTGGTGCATGCCTAGGATCCCAGCGCTTGGGAGGCTGAAAAGCATGAAGAATCACTCCAAGTCCGATCTATGCAGTGAGACCACATAAATCTTGCACTAAACACATTTAAAAAAAAAAAGGAAAAAGGAAAGAAAAGAAAGGGGTACTGGCTGGCTCTATTTTTCAGCTGCTCTCTGGTTTTTATCAAACCCACACTCTCATATGAATAAGCCTGTCTTGATGTCCTTTAGTGTCCATAAACCTAAGATGATGCTTGTTTTAAAGACTAGTGAATTTGGCTTGGTTTGTTTTCTAAGTCAATAATAATTTTGACTATCATAAGCTGGCATGTGTGTCTGCTCTGAAAACAAAAGATTTTCTTGGTTCAGTCATTTACCTTCTATATAAACCTGTGTGTCAGTGTTACAGAGATTGAGAAATAGTACATTGGAATGAAAAAGAAAACTGCAGGTATTTCAGCTTCCTGCTTTCATGCTGAGAAATATTTTAATTATTCTGTATAAAACTATGCATATAAGAACTAATTTCAGAATCCTTAGGATTAATAGAAACTTATGTGGCAATACCCTAAAGAAACCTGTCATTGTAATGAGATAAAATCATTGCTACTTCTTTTAAAGTATGCAAACAAACTTAGTATTATCTACTCACAAAGGTACTGAAAAAATTAGATGCTGATACTTGGTATTTTAATCAAGGGATCATCTATAGTCAAGATACATTGGTTGACATCACATGCTTTAGTAGAACTTGACTGAGTGCTGTGGCAGGGTTATATTCAAGGTGGGATCCAGTGATACAGGAGTACATTCATGTGAGCTAGCCTGACAAGCAGCCAGGGAAGAGCAAAGGATATTCCAGAAGACAGGGTGTGAAAGGGAAAGGTGCTGAGCCACAAAGTGGCTGGAAGCAAGGTGAGACTCTCTAGGGGGGAAAGACCATAGGGCTGGCGAGTGGCACAGGCTGAGGAGGAACAACTGAAGACCGAGCCAACAGCAGGAAAGACCACGAGGCCTGGGCCTCCCAGGAAGCTGCAGAGGCCGTGGCTGTTACTTTTCCTGGAAGAAATTAAGTCTGTCCACTATACAGCTCAGAATCATAGTATCATATCCTGTATGGTCTTCTAAAAAGCTTCCTGGTGCTTCCTTTTCTGGACAAAATACTCCCTGAAGAGTGAGTCCCTTCTACTTCCCTCCAGGCAAGGGACACTGCCCGACCATTACTTCTGAAATATGACAGTTTTGTTTTCTCCACAGTACTCCTTTTTCTGTCTACTAATAAATTGTACCATTATCTAAAGAGAGTTCAAATTCTACCTTCTCCATAAAGGTTTTGCTAATTCCCAATATTTTCCATCTTTTCCCAAAGACAATACATTTTTCTCAGCTATCCCTTTATTTTTATTTTTTTGTACTTTAGGGAAAGGTCTACAGGGTGTTTAGGGTCTCGCTACTAGATCAAACTCATAGTGATCCAGCTGTTTACAGCCTCCCAAGAGCTGAGATTACAGGCACGTGCCACCACACCATCTTTAGCTATCCTTTTAAAAGAAATTTCTTTCTGTGTTCATTATGACTTTTCTCTTTTTCTTGAATTATAAGTATTGTGTTTGTATATATGTATTATGCATTATATACGTGGTACATTCACAAAATTTATGTGTGGATATGTGTATGAGTGTGTACATATTTGAACACCACTAGTAAATTTTAAGATCTCCAAAACAGGAATTTCCTATACTTTTCATAAATTATTTTTTTTTTACCAGAATCTATCACATTGCTTATACTGTACATGGTGCAAGGACAGGAGACAGGAGAGATAGGAGGTAGAGACAGGAGACAACTATGTCTTTGAAATTGGGTACAAAAAGGCTCTGCAAGGAGACTTCTTGGGGAGCATGCTGCTCTAGGTGATCTGTGGAGGAGACTAATTAGTAGGGAAATTTCCAAGTTGCTTTTGAGTTGCACAACAGTGGACTTCATAATCCCCTTCTGACTTGTGGATCCTTCAGGGTTTTCCCTAAAGAGAGTTCTTACTTAGGCAGCATTTATTTGGTCAAATGAGGTGGGGAAAAGTGTATAGTGGAACTAATGATTTTCAGTAACTGTTACCTCACCTTTGAAAAGATTGATGAATTTTCTACTGTTGTTTCTGGATCAATTTGGGAAATTTGATCTACCTGATGTCGATACATCTCAAATTTTATTACACTTAGTCCACATTTTCTTGGTTTGCTAAAGTTCATAATATAGTTTATCTTGAGAGCCTATAGGTAGAGTTTAGTCTCTCGACTGGTGCCAGAAGAAAAAGTACTTTGGCATTAATACTCAGTGGAAAATCCTTTCCTGGACGTGCTAGGATGACATGGGGCACAGGTATGTTTAACAGACAGATTTAGTGGTCTGTTCAGCAGCAGAGAGATTAAGAAGTTAAACTCAGTAGTTTCATAGACGCTGACGTTATTCACCTTCTGGTAAAAAGCATTTCATATGGTAAAAGTCTGGTCCGTTTTTAGCCATGTGCATTAATTTAGACACTTTCAGTTTTAGCAGGCCTATATCACAGCTGTATTCTCTGGATACTTGGAAAAATTATCAGAAGAAAAGTATGATCCAACATATACAGAATATTATAAATTCTGAAATTGGAATCTGAGGGCAAAGCATTGGCTCTACTTTAAAAATATTTAACTAATTTTAGAAAAATCAATATTTTTTGGACAACTCCAGGAGACAAGTTGTAGAAGTTCTCATTACTGTGAAGTTCTCATTATCTCAGGTACATACAGTTAGTTCTCTGAGACACAGCATCTCATCCCTTCCTTTCCCCGTCTTCTTTCTCTTTCTGCTTTCTAGCTGGACCTTTTTCATTTTATCCTCCTTTTCTTCCTGATTCAATTCATTTCCCTCTTGTGCTTTTCCCACATTGTTTGGAGTCAGTGACAGTTATTACCTAATATTAATTTTGTAAGAACTGAAAAACAGTCTTGTATTCCTCTTCCCTCTGTTTCTTTTTCTCTTCTTTCAGTCTCCTTTCTTCCCTTTGTTCTTTTCAGCAAAATCTGGTAACATTATGAAAGTTTTGATTTCCTTTTGTTTTGAAATAATATATTAAAATGTCTGTGTTTACAGACAAAGGATCTACAGAGTAAGGTACAGGATTACAAGATAAACTCTGAGGGGACTTCACTGAGCGCAACAGAAACAAAAGCTACAGCTTTTGGTATATAGGACTTGATCTATCTTGGTCTTAACCATCCAGCAGAAAAGTATAAAAATGAGGTATATAACACGGGGCCATAATAATAAGTTGAGCTGTAAATGGCTATAGTCAACAACTTCTTCAGATAACCCACTATTATTGTGGAATGATGGACTGTGTTGGATTGTGTTGCCGAGTTCAGGCACCTAAATTGGTTTAATGACAATGGAGTACTCATCTTTGTCAGGTCTAGACAAAAAAAAAAAAAAAAAGGTATGCAAGGGAAGAATCATGATGTGTGTATATGAACGGTACAGTTGGGATGGATATGCTGAGCTTCTGCATAATTCTGTGAGAAGAGGGATTTGTGCTGGTGGTGGTTGGGCAGGTTATTATGTCAGCCTCTAGTAATATGGACAACCTCTAGGAAGATAACAAGGTAGAAAGTATTTATTATTGAATCTGTGATATAATTCAGCTATAAAAATAAAATAAGTATATAGCTACACTCTCTTAATTCACAAATTAGAGACATCTGCTATAATACTGTATGTAAATATAATACCATGTATGTACCTTGTATGATACTTAAACACTACAAAAACAGTTTATAATGTATTAATTTATTGAATCTGTCCTGATAATTTGTCTTGAAACTGGCTCATTGCTATTTGCTCTTCAATCAAATAAAAAAATTAAAAACCTAGGTATAAATATATTTTTATATTTGATTAATAGATGATTAAAATATTTTTAGATATCATGAAAAAGTCTGTGTTTAAATCAAAAGATACTTCTGAGTTAATTCCAATAAAAATCATGAAAATGAAGCATTAATTAATTACATTTATAGTGATTATATTTTAAATAGTTTAATTTCTATAGAACCTTGGAGTTACAGAAGACATAAAATCTTTTATTCAGTGTTGAAATCCACTTATTTATTTACTTTTTGGAATCCTTTTACTTTAGAAGATTTTCTTCTTTCCTTCCATCATGACAATTAATGGAGGTGTTTTGCTCTTCACAGAAAGACTCTCCTTTCGTACCCAGAGGAAAAATTTGTGTCACATCTCCAGCTCTGGGTGCTATTTTTCCTCTTATTATTTGTGAGAAGCAACTCATGTAAATAAGTTATTTTAAATAAGAAAGTACTTCAGGGCTGGGGAGATAGCTCAGTAGAATAAGTGCTTGCCTGGCAAGTGCAATGTCCTGAATTCAGTCCCTGATACCACAATAAATAGATAGATAAAAATAAAAAAGATAAATAGAAAGTACCTCAGATGTTTTAAATATGTTATCTTGAAATATTCCAGAGATATGCACAAAAGCTCTACTAACTGCTTTTGCAAAATGAGTCAAAGGACAAAGGACGGTGATAAAGAAGCCAATACTAAAATGATGATTCTCATAGAATTGAAGCCTATATATAAATGTATTCATTTGATGTAATAACATTAATAACACTAATTATTATTGTTATAATTATTATTTTTTCTACCAGGAAGTGAACTTATTGCCTTGCTCTTGGCAGGCAGGCGCTCATGCTGCTTAGCTATCTCCCTGGCCCAGTAATAATTATTTTCAAAGGTTTATTATTTTCTCTATGATTCACCTCTTCAAAAATTTGGAACTTTTCCCCAGTTGTTCTTGTGAATAGTTGCTTTCAGGCCCTTCTTTGTTTTTATTTTCTCTGCTCATGTACTACTTTCATTTCAAAAATATTTAAGTTCAGCTTCCCGAGTGGAACAAAAATGATGAATTTGTTTGAAGATGATTTAATCATATGGCTATGGATGTCTAGAAAATAGCAATATTTAATGTTTAATCTTGGCACAAAACACAGAGCTGCTATACAACCTTGAAATTCTAAGAGAAGTTATGATAATAACCTGAAATTGAGGAAAATGAATTTCAGTAGCATAAAGGTCTTAGACATGTCATATTTTCTACACACAAGTGTGTTGATTTTACGTTGTGGATTTTATGACTCATCTTGTTGAAACAGAGGAGAAAATCTAGCATATTTTTCTCAACATAGAGTAAAAACAACATGTAAAGACATCTACTGTTTTTCAAATATACTGTTTTTCAGCTCTTATAAACTTTCTAAAGAGAAATCTTATCTTTTAAACTTTAACTTGGCTACTTTAATTTTAGAGTTTATCTTCAGTGATGTTGAAATGAATACAATAGCAGTATCTGAAAGAATAAAAAAGATGTAATGTTTTAAGGTGAAATAATGGAAAACGCAGAGTGTTTACAAAGTCAATATGAAAATGCTGCAGTATTCACCGAGGCAAAGAACAGTGCCGTGTTGGCTCAGGCTGGGAAATCACCATCTTCCCACGGATGACACGGATGTAGGCGAGGTCCTGGAACTGGCAAAGGATATTGTATGGCAAGACATTGCATGCCACAGGTTTTAGGCAATTTGTTGACCCTGTGAGTCAATCCTATGAGTCAACTTATGACAAGTCTATGTAGAATTTAACAATGAGGCCCTGTGTGATGGAGTTGCTCTAGATGAAATTTATGGATGAAGGAATTCTGAAGTTGGAGGCTCAGTTCTAGTTCACAACCTTAAACTAACTGGTTGAGTCTTAGGGACCTGTCTGTGGTCCAGTTTCTTCAACTGTAGAATTAGAAGCTTAAGCTAAATCAATAGGAGACTTTATGCTTCTGACCTTTTATTATACTAGAGAATCACTGGAAAATGTAGGAGGCCAGATCCATAAGGAAAACAAGACAAAACAGGCATATTGAGACCTCAGGTACCTTCTGTGACATGAATGTTTTCTGAAAAATGATAATAAATGCCACTAACCACAGTTATTAGCTGTTGTTTTCTTCCTTGTTGTTATGACACAGACATAAAGTAGGAAGACATCAAGCAATTAGATGTCAAGGTGCCAACGGTTCAAAGCAATAGGCCATTCCTGGCGGCTTTTCACTAGAAATGTAGGCAGAAGAGCTAAAAAAATGATCAGCCTATAAATATGCAGGATTTAAAATGAATGAAAACAGCTCTAAATATTCAACAATTCAGTCTGCTTGTGTTAAAAAATAATGGGAAATTGCCAGGAAAAGTCAACATTCCAAATCCATTCAGTATTTTAGGCATTGATTCTTAATGCGTCTGTTTTAATTCACACTGTTTGCTCTTTGCAGTTCAGCATTTCTACTGATTCCATTTTACTGGTAGGAAGAAAATTGTTATATTTTTATTAATGGAAGTAGTAAATATTAAAAGAAGTAACAGATGGAACCCTTAACTATTTCCGTTTAGTATAGTTGAAATACAGCATGGGCCAAAATGAAACAGCTTAGCATAGAACCCTTCATGCCATCAAATGAGAATGGCCCTTGCAGAAAAACTCTGTTGAGTATGAAAGCACTTTAGAAAAAAATAAAACAAGTTTGAGATGTCTGGAACATATTTTCTTTGTATTTTCACATTAGAGTCAAAAGCAATTAGCAAGCTACATTTGTTGAGGTAAGACTTATGAAACATGAGACAGACATTTATTTATAGAAAATTCTTGTACAAATCTTGAAAATTGAGAAATTCTTAAGGAAGAGTATTAAATACAATCTTGAATGAGGGACTTGATGGGCAATGACCATTGTCTATATCTCGAGGAAGAGAGGCTTTTGGAGTTAAAATTTGCTCTTTCATTCAACCTGAGGAAAAGTACTGCCTTTTGGAATGTAACTCAAGGAAAAGTACTTCTATAGAGAAGAAAACTATTTTTATCCTTCTGTGCTATTGATAACTTTTGTGGTAATATAAATTATTCTAAAATTGCTGTTGAA
Source organism: Ctenomys sociabilis (assembly GCA_004027165.1). Lineage (NCBI taxonomy): Eukaryota > Metazoa > Chordata > Mammalia > Rodentia > Ctenomyidae > Ctenomys > Ctenomys sociabilis. The sequence continues at coordinate 92,723 of PVKA01002664.1, read as the reverse complement.
AATTCACTGTGGCTCGGTTTCCTTCCTTGAACCCAGAGTTGAAGTAAGACTGGGCAGTTCATGAGATTAGGCATCTCCAAAATAGTCAGGGCTTCCTGGTTTTATATTGGCCAGAAATAACACCACAGAATGTTTTCACTTTTGGGTAAAAACAGGAAAGGGAGAGGCAAGTTAAAATTAAATTTTTGTAAGACAAACAGATAAAAAATACACCAGTTTGCTTTCAATTTGGGGAAAGCAAAACTTGATTACATACCTATTTTGATTGGTAAATTTATACTTTTGTGATATAATAGCATTACAGAAACTCTATTCACTTTTTTTCCCCCGGGAACTGGGCTGCCAAGCTAAGGTGACAATATGTAATTCACCTCTCTGACCTACTTATGCTGTTCACTTTGTTGGAAAGACATACACTGCCTGCTAACATGAATTCTGAGAATAGGACCAGTATTTTTATACTATAAAGTTTTCCAAAATTTCTCAGGATTGAAGCAGGCTATTAGGATGTTTAATTTTGTTATTATATCTCTTGTTATCAGCAATCATCATCTGCCTAATTCATATTTTGCAGTTAAAGCTATGTGTTATTTCCAGGTCCTAATTCTAACCCATTTTAAATAATACCCATTGCTAACAAATACCACATTATTTCTCAGACTTTGAAAGCTAAACCACTATTGTCTAAAGGGACTCTCAGATAGAGATGATATTTTGCTTTTTTGTATTTTTCTTTTAGGTATCTGTTACTAGGGAAGACAATAAACCATTTTCCTGTATCTGACTGTCATGATAGTTCCCTCAATTCCTTTTGAAATTGCATCAGTTTTCTACTGACACTGTTATTATCCTTTCCATCAAGGCAAGCATGAGCTAACAGTATAGATCAGTAAATGCTATGCTTTTTTAAATAATGCCTTTCTAATTTTTAATTAAAAGAAAAAGCCAGATTCTTGTGATCACCTACAGGAGTGTGACTCTCCATGGTTACCTGTCACTCAAAGAGCTCCCGCTCTGAGGAATGCTAATTAGCCTTGCTAAAGTACAATAATTGAACTGGAAAGACGCCTGGAGAAGGTGCAGGTCTGTCTTCATTCACAATAGCCTTGCCTTCTGAATGGATGGAGCCATCCTGACAACATGAGCAAATAAAAGAAAATGGGCAGCAAAAAGAAAAGCAGTAACATTCCACCTGCCATTTTTTACTCCGAATTTTAAAGTGATTACCACACTGTAACCTGGATACGAAAAATAAATTCAAAAAATGTTTATTTCAACTATAAGAGAATGAGCCATAGCACCTGCTTGACAATGATCTCTATGTTGGTGAATGTGTTGAATTTTCTGAAAAATAAATTATCTGAAAGAAAGGGATATATTGAGCCATCAACACTGATAATCATAATGGTGATAATGGATGCATGTTTTGGGAAAATTTTTATTTAAAAGATGGTCATATTTGGGTGTAGACAGTTGATGTCATAGGAATGCTTAGTTATTTTGGGGAAGGACAAAAAAGTTATCTTTTATCAAAAGTCCCCACCCTGAGATTTAGATAATGTAAATAAGAACATACCACTGCTGTAAGATAATTTTGAATCATCAAGAAAAATCAACATACATGTGTCTCAAACAGTTTCCATCTTCTCTTCAATTTAGTTCCACATATTAATGTGGAAAATGAAAGTTATAAAACAATAATATATAAGACATAGAGGGCAGTGTAACATTTCATTATCTCATGGAATTATCTTTTAGGTCTGTAGAGACTTTAGATTTTGTGCAACTGTAGACAAATGAAATTTAGGAGCAGCAATTCACTAATTTCACCACCATCAAAAACAGGAGAGATGGCGCTGGGGAGATGGCTCAGTGGAATAATTGCTTCACTGGAAAGTGCAAGGGCCTGAGTTCAACCCCCGGTTCTATAAAAAAATAAAAACAAAACAAAACAAACAAACAAACAAAAAAACAGGAGAGATTCAGAGAGCTCTGCTCAGCAATGGGAGAAGATAGAATTTATGGACAGAAAATGGAAGTGACATCCAGAAACTGCTTGCCTGCTTATTACTACAAGTTGCTTGCTGTGAATGTAGTCTGATGGGCCGATTACCTGTAACTGATAGAAGCTTGGGCTTCTGGTATTGGCTGAGACTAAATGAGTTACCACCAAAAGTACTTTTAAGTTGAGCTTTCAGTGAATGTATGTCTTTTATGAGGTTGCATTTTATTCTGTAGGAGCACCAAGTGCAGAGGAGCTTTCAGTGAATGTATGTCTTTTATGAGGTTGCATTTTATTCTGTAGGAGCACCAAGTGCAGAGGTGGCATATTTAATTTCATCGAAGAGTTACAGTCACGTGCAAAGCCCTGGAATTAAGAGAAGCTCGCACCAGCCTCTAGGGTGGTAGCAAATGAGGAGCAAAGCTTGGATTAGACTGTAAGCGTTCTGACCCCCAAATTGCCATTTAGGGTAAATGGCAATACAATAACGTGATTTGATTCTAAAATGAGTTAGGAAATAGTACAAAAGCCACAAAATTTTTAAGTAAAGTTTTTAAGGTCATGAAATTAGTAAGTGGAAGGGTATTTTTATCCTGTCCTTTGTTATCATGAACTATTTGTGACATTTGAGGCAGTGCATATGTCCCACATAGATTTGCTGACTACACCAATGAACAGGCACAGTCTTTAAAATTTGAAGTAATTCTAGGTAGTTAAAATACTGGCCCACCCACCCTGATAATTCTTTCTCTCCCTTTTTTCCTCTCTCTCTTCCCCATTACTCCCCTCCTTCCTTCCTTTTCCATTTTTTGTTTCCTTTTCTGTATAGAAATTATATTGGGAATGGTGATTTGGACAAATGTTTTGCAATAGAACTATGGGAACACTATTATCCTGACTTGCTGAGCCATACATTGACTAGTTACTTCTTCTACTAAAGAGACAGCTATAACACACATATGTGTTCAAAGTCTGATAGGAAACTAAAAAACAAAAACAAACATAGAGCCCTATTGAAGCTACTATATTCTAGGAACATACATTATTTTATTTGATTCATACAACAAACTCATGCCTTTGGTATTGCACACATTGTACAAACATGGAAATCAAGTTTTAGAATTTGTTAAGTATATTTTTTGAGGTCATAAAATTAGTAAAGTGAAATAAGCAATATTTCAATCCATATTTCCTCTAAATCTATGCTTTTTTCACAATATTGTGCTTCAGTTTTGACTTCCAACTTCCATTTCCTTGTATCTTCAATTTGAAAATCCATACAGTTAAGAATCAGTTCTTTTTAATGATTTCATAGAGTATGATAATTTGTAGTAGAATGTGAGCAACATTACCTATGCCATGTGGCTCTTCCAACCCTTGGTAATCTACTTGGGGTAGTTGGGAAAGGCTTCTCAGAGATGGTTACCCTATAGCTGAGACCCAAACAAAGAAAAAGGGCTATCCAGACTGCCACCTGGGGGGCACAAGAACAAGTAAAAGGGATGAAGGTGTAATGGCTCCATGCAAAAAATAAGCTATGTGGACTGACATACATATGGAAGAGCTCCAATATTAGAAACAAATGGAGTAGGGTAAGACGGTGATAGAAGATGAGGTCAGGTAGTTGCTATAGGATCTACAGGAAGACTAACAAATTAATTTTGTTCCATTTTTCATGGTAAATAATTACAGAGTTTTAGCAGGGATGGACCATTTTTACTTTTAAAAGATCATTAAGAGGATAAAAAATTTGTAGGGTAAAAGTAGAGAGCCTTCAGGGAAGACTCCCAGTTCCAGAGAAGAGAGTTAAGTTTTCAGGGGTGGAGAAGGTGGGATATCAGGTTCCGGAGACATCTGAACCAACCTGGTACCAACTTGAGTAAGAAGTCGGTGTGAAAGATAGGAGCTAAAGACACTGGTCATCCTTTGGTTTGAGAATACAAGGATGCTAGTGCCATGGACAAGATGACAACTTACATAGGAGTAGTTAGAGGACATGTTAAGGTAGTGCTTTTTGCATAGACACCTCTCAATATACATTTCTAAAAGAAATAAAAAGAACAATGGAAATTTAGGTTGTATTGTTTGTTCAGTGAATGACTATTGTACTGATAGTTTTAAAAAGCATAGTGTAACCTAAAGTGACCTAAAAGGCAACTGTTTAAAACAAACCCAACATGCAGGGTTAAAATAAATGAGGGTAAAGTGTATCATTATATCATTTAAGAAACAATTTCATGAAGTGAAGTTCCACAATCATTTTGTAAGGTCCTAGGGGGAGGTTACATGGAAAAGAAAAGAAAAGAAAATATTAAAAACATGCTAAGTGGACCCACTGTTTACCACACCTTTTCCCACCTGGTAAGTAAGAAATCACATCTTGACAAATCTGCATTGTTCACATGAATGGAATGCTCCACTCCACACCCTTAACTCCTTCACGTTCAAGATAAAAGTAGTTCAGTGTTGGCAAGAAGAAACTGACCCCAGCGCTGCAGCTTTAGCAACAATTGTGGGAAATAATCTGATTTGCTGGATCTTATTTGCAATTTGTATATATGTATGTGAAAGCTTTTTTTTCTTATCTTCCAGTAGTAGGGTCTGTCTTTTTGACTTAGATACAATGAGTAGAATTTTAAACTTATTTATTAAACAGAAACATCAGCCCATATTATGTTATTAAATAATCAACAATACTAAATTACAAGTTTGTACTCAGATTGGTGAAATTTCCTTTGCTGAAATTACTCACTGTGAACCTTTTTCATCAACTTCGCACTATCACTTCTGGTGTTCTGCCAAAGAATTTTATAACCATTACTCACATTCTCTTCCTTATCTAACTGATAGTAATTTCCTTCCTCTTGCCCTTAAAATGTAAATATTTAATATCTACTACATTCATTTTTCTTTTTTGATGCTTTGTGGGTAGGTGTTTTTATATATCTGTTTTCAAGCCTCCTCAAACCTTTTCCAAAAATATTTTTTAAGACAAAGCATAGGGTAGAAGAAAAAGAGGTCCATAGAGAAGTATATACAGATATATGTCATGTTAACATTTGTATTTTCCCTATCTTTGTGTTGAGAGCACAAGCTGGGGGTTGTGTGGAGAACAGTTAGTTCTAATGTTAAAGATGTGTGCATAGTGAGTGGGTCATTCCATCATTTGTTACTTATTTACATGCTGAATGTCAACCTTCCTTTCATATTCCTAACTCCCATGTACTATTTCTCAATCTTCACTTTTATAAAGTAACTGGGACCCAGTAAAGTACGTGACACTCCTATGTATGAGAAGACTGAGAAAAGCAATTAACAGTTGAAGATAAGCCCAAGGTTAGGGAGAGAAACTGGCCAGCATGTCTGGTTTCTGAATTCAAAAATGTTTAATACAACCACATATCTCCAAGAATTCTATTTTTATTCTCTTTAAAATTAATGTGAACCATCATAAAAATAAAGTATGTGGATTTTGTTTATTTTGAAAGGCATTTATCTTTTGGCTTTTAAAATTGCAGTCAATGTATTGGCAGACACTTGGTTGTCCTTGACATCTTCCATAATAATAATAAAGATTACACGATCAGTCCTCCATAGGAAAGGGGCTGCAGTATGACTAAGTTCTGGCAAAGAGATATCAACAGATGTAATGTGCATAAGTTCTGGGTTTCAAGAAGATGGAACATGTTGTTCCCTTCTTTATTTCTTCCCACTGGTAGGGACTCAAACCCAGTGGTGAACCATTTGAAATCATTCAGAGGAGGCCAACTCCCTAGGAATAGCAGTGTCATCAAGGAAAAAGAGCTGAGCTTTTTATGTCTTTGTGGACTATAGGAGCCAAGTAACTTGGACTCATATATAATATAAGGATATTCCAGTAGTGCAATATAAATTCTGGAAAAATTAATTTTTAAAATTGGCTTAAAATTTAAAAAAACCTGTTAGATAGTGAATTCTTATCACTTTGTGTAAATATTAATTCCAGATTAATCACTGGCTATGTAACAGATGAATTTTTATTTAGGCAAAGGAAATGTCTTAGCTATATATACAGTCTAGTTTGCATTGTGCACTATAAAAGTAACAATATGTTAGTAACAATATATTAAAAATATTTTAAGTGGAAACACTCATGTAAGAATCACATATTTCAACATTAGGAATTGGAAATGATTTTGGAATCTTGATTTTGTTGTGTTTATAAGTTTCTTCAATTTTGGAAGGTGATAAGCTGAAGAATGCATTTTAAGCATTCCTAAGCATATAAATTAGAATGATAAAAAAACTGGGTAGCCTCTTTAGACCCTTAATGAAAATAAATGCTTATGTGAGTACAGAGAGGGCAATAAAGGTAAGACATGCTGAAGTTGTTATAGGGCTGTCTTGCTAAAGAAAAATTCATTTTGGGTCTGGCGAGATAGCTCAGTGGTCTAAAGAGCCTGCTTAGGCAAGCTTAGTCAGGCACAGGGGACCGTGTTTAATCCCTGCAGCACATACCATGCCAGCTCTGCCCTGAGGGTGGGATGAGTCAGTCAAAAATAAAGTTCATTTCATACATCCTACTTGAAAAGCATCAACACGATCAACATAATTATATGTGCGTTGCATGACAATGACCGATTGTTTTATACCAAAGACTTAAATGTTACTTGAGAGTTAAAATCTTTCAATCATTCATGTTTGAGGGCAAGAGTCTGCCCTGTGGTGTTTTATAGTTTGTCTGTTTGATTCACTTGGGAGTATTTTATGATGTCTAATGATCCCTTTAGTGGTTAAGTCAGTCATAAACAGGACCTATGCTGGGACAGAAACGGGTCTGTGAATATAATGAAAGATAAGCATGACAGTTGCTGGCTTCAAGCACTGGCTTCTGCACTGGCAGCTTGAGAGATAGTTTGTGTTGCTGTTCATAACCATCATAGGTGCTTCTTGGGAAGGCTTCAGTGCTTGATTTGTAACATAAAACTTAAAGACTCTAAATAAACATTTTATTTATGAAAGAACAATTTCAGTAACTATAAACTAAGTAGCCATAACTTCTAAATGTCAGTTATTTATCAGAGAAATAATAGTCAATAGGGAATGTGGTGATCATTCAATAATAACTGCAAGAATGAAGCTGAAGACTGCTATGTTAATGAAAGCACTTGAAGCAGAGTTAGTAGTGAAAAAGCCGTTCTAGGGGGATTTGCACAGGTCTTCCAGTATAGCTATCATTGAGTACTTACAAGCCTTTTTTTCTCTTCTTTTTCATTTACCTTTCTTCCTTCCTTTCTCTCTCTCTCTCTCTCTCTCTCTCTTTCTCTCTCTCTCTCTCTCTCTCTCTCTTTCTTTGGTGGAATTGGGGATTGAACTCAAGCCCTTGTAGTTGCCAGGCAAGAGCTTGTTCTAAGCTATCCCTCTGCCCTTTTCTCCTCTTCTTCACAGTGCCGAGTGTCAAAGCCAAGCCCTTTTGTTACTGAGGAAGCAATCTACCTCTAGCATTCCCTGAGTTTTTAGCGTATCTCTACAAGTAGTTACTATTATCTTCTTACAACAGAATCGGAGATTTATAGTTTAAGTACATTGTCTCAACTCACATAATTAACAATTGATGGTGACAATCTATGAGCTTAGCTTTGTCTGATTCCAATGTTTATGTTCTTAATGTGATATAGAAATCTATTTATTAACAGAAGTGACTGTATTTGTTCATTTTAACAAATTGGGTCAATATGGTATATTTTTAAGTTTCTTATGTGGCATATTCTTAAGACAAACTGTTGCATTAAATCTATTTAATGTGTATGGGCCCTCTTCAAATCTCTTTTTTTTCAATGACTCTTTCTCTCAAGAGTTCAGCAAGATTCCTTGGTTTTACCAACACATTACTGATGATCCCAGAGGGCTTCGCTGCGGTGATGGAGGTGCTTGGACGCTCATTCTGCTGTTCCTTTAAGCACCAGAGTACTGTTGGGAGATTGGGACAACACTGTGAGGTCAGCGACTGCCGGGATCCACAACAGAATGCAGCCAACTGTTCTCATTACGCGCTCAGCCCAACATATAAATGATCAGGCATTAAATTCGCTTTTGGGAAATAGCACTGGAAATCATCTCTGGAAGTAGAAATAAGATAGCCAGAACAGGTGTTTTTAAAATCAAGTGTATTTTCAGGATTGAAAGCTTTAGAAAGAAAGTCAGGTTGAAGAAAGTAAAAGGAACCTGTACTTTGTAGGACACTATTATATGTACAAATTCTTCATAAAATTAGGTGAAAAAAAATTTAATAAATTGAAGTTCTAAGGGGAGATGGCTCAGTGGAATAAGTGCTTTGCTGGCTAGCGCAAGGGCCTGAGTTCAACCCCCGGTTCGGCCAAAAAAAAAAAAAAAAAAAAAAAAAAAAGTAAATTGAAGTTCTACGGGGGCCCTCATGAATAACAATGCATTTAAAACGAAGTGGTATTAGTATAACATGTTATTTCTTCTCTCAAATCTTTCTTAAAAACTCAAATCTGTTTGTGTACAAGATTCTAGCACCTTTTAAAATATACTTTGTTTCTTATGGTTTGAAACATTTTAGGACCAACTACACAGAAATATTATCAAGAAACTGAAGACAATAGGTAGGGTATTAGTTGAATTTCACACCAAACGTATATGTGAAATTAAAACTAGGTTGTATCTAATTGTTAAAAAATATTTAATAGTTTAAATTATAACATTTACTTTATATTTTATTTTTGCAGTGCTAAGGATTAACACAGGGTTTTTCTCATATTAAGCCAGTGCTGTACAACTAAACTATGCATCCTAGACCTGTAAATTTTTCATTCTTTACCCATGGCATTTGTTTTAAGCTTAAGCCTTTACTACTCAAAGATTACAGAACAATAAAATAATTCATACATTTCTTCGAGAATTTTTTTTACTTATTTTAAATTCTATTTTAAAGAGTAAAGACAAATAGCAGAAAGAAAGACAGAAACAGAGTGACAAACAACAACACATATGGCATAGAATTTCAAAACAAGAATAAAAATTTAACAATGGTGGTTGCATTCCATATTTTCTACATCAAATCTATTGCCCAGACTAACAGATACAATCATGAAAGATTGGTCAAATAATCAAATATAGCCCTTACTTTCAATAAACCTTATTTTTTTTGTCCTTTTTTACTTTCTATTTCTTTTAAAATTTATTTTAAGAAAAATACAATAGAAATGTCTTAGAAGAACATTCAGAAGAACAAGATGAGAGTAATATAACCCTAGTTCTTATACTGCACCTTGCTGTCTTTGATAGACAGATTATAAATACCAGTATATCTAGTAGTTGCTAAGATTATAAATATTAGTGTATAGAATTAGTCAAAGTGAAAATCTGAAACATTAACTGCCACTTTCAGAAAACTGATGAAAATTAGTAGTACAATCATGTCAGCTATCCTGAATACATGCATGATTTTTTCTCCTTACATTTTTTCCTTCATCGTTTATTTCTTATGTTCAATTTGATTCAGATTTTATTTGTACTTTCATGTTCTTACACTAGAGAGACAGTATGATATGTACATTTGTGGGTCCATTTTATTTCATTTATAAGTATAGCCTTTAATTGTATCCACTCACCTATGAAGGCTTTGAGTTTGTCTTTTTTTTATAGCTGAGTAATACTCCATTATATGCAAATACCATATCTTTTTTATCCCCTCCTTAGGTGATGGGCATATTGGTTGCTTCCCAGATTTGCTATGACAAATTTTGCTGCTATAAACATGGGTGCACATATATGATTGTGGTATGATGTTTTCAGTTCTTCTGGGAAAATTCCCAGAAGGGGATTAGCTGGGTTGAATGGAACTTCCAATCCTAGTTTATTGAGGAGTCTCCACACTGATTTCCATAGTGGTTGTACTAGTCTATATTCCCACAAACAGTGGAGAAGGGCTCCTTTTTCCACACAGCTTCTCCGGCATTTGTTATTAGTTGATTTCTTTGTAAAAGTCATTCTTTCTGGGGCGAGGTATATCTCAATGTCATTTTAATTTGCAATTCTCAAATGACTAGTGATGTGGAACATTTTTTCCTTCATTTATTTGCCATTTGCATTTCTTTCTCTGAGAAGTATGTGTTTATCTCAGATGCACAATTTTATACTAGATCTTTAAATTTTGGGGGTCTGATTGTTTTTTAGTTTATATATTCTTTGAGTGATTGTTGGTTAAGATTTTTCCCAATCTCTGGGGTATCTTTTCATTCTGTTGGTGATTTATTTTTTGACATGTAGACTTCTCATTAAGATGAGATAGCAGTTGTTGATTTTTTGAAGTATTTCCTGTGCAGTTTTTTTTTTTTTTTTTCTTTCATGAAATCGCTGCCTGCTCGGTGTCTTCAAGATTCCCACCTACTGGCTCTTCCAGTAGATTTAGTGTTTCAGTTTTAATATTTAGATCTTTAATCCATTTTGACTTTACTTTAGTGCATAGTTATAGACCTAGATCTAGTTTTAGTTTTCATTATGTGGAGTCAGTTTTTCTAGCACTATTTGTTAAAGAGGCTCTCTTTCTTTCAGTGAACATGTTTGGCCCCTTTGTCAAAGATAAGGTAGCTGAGTGTGTTTATAGTTGTATCTATATCTCCAAATTGTTCTATTTATCCTCAGTCTGTTTTTTGCCAGTACCATGCCAATTTTTATCACAGTATCTTTGTAATAAAATTTCATGTTTGGGATTGTAATACCTCCTGCCTTGCCTTTGTTGGTCAGGATTGCCTTTGCTATTCTAGGTATTTTCTGACTCAAAATAAATTTTAGGAATGCTTTCTCTAGATCTGTAAGGTATGTTGATGAGATCTGTGAGGTATGTTGGTGGTATTTTGATAGGGATTGCATAATATTTTTGTAATAATTTAAGCAGTATGGCCATTTTCACAATGTTGGTTCTTCCTACCCAGGAGCAAGAGATATCTTTCCATTTTCTGAAATCCTCTTCAGTCTCTTTTTTAAAGCATTGTAATTTTCATTGTATAGATATTTTTTCTTTCTTTGTTAGGTTAATTCCTACATATTTCATTTTTTTGGATGCTGTTGTGAAGGCATTGTTTTTCTAATTTCTCTCTCTGTGAGTTTGTTATCTGTGTAGAGGAATGCTATTGATTTTTAGGTGCTGACTTTGCATGCTGCTATGCTTCTGAATTTGTTTATTAATTCTAGGAGGAGTGCCAGTGAGATAGCTCAGTGGACTAAGTGCTTGCTTAGGCAAGTGCAAAGGCTGGGCTTTGATCCTTGGCACCACATGCTGCCCTGGCCCTGCCCCCAGGCATGCTGAGCCAGAGACCGAGTCCCGGCATGGTGGTGTGCACCTGTAATCCCAGCCCTGGGGAGGCTGAAAACAGAAGGATCACTATGAGTTCAAGCTGCGTAGTGTGACCCTGCACAAAAAAATTAATTCTAGGGAGTTCTTGGTGGAGTTTAGTGGTCCTTCCATATAGAGTATCATGTTGTCTGTGAATGGTAGTTTAACTTCTTTACCTATTCTTATTCCTTTAATTTCTCTCTCTTGTCTTATGGTTCTGGCTAATGTTTCCAAAATTATATTGAATAGGGGAGGTAACAGCGAACATCCTTATCTTGTACCTGATTTTGAGTAAAATCTTTCAATTTTTTCCATTTAGCATGATGTTGGCTGTTGGTTTGTTATAGATGAATCTTCTATCAGATTGAAGTATAGGCTATCTATCTATTCCAATTTTCTGTAGGGCTTTGATCATAAATGAGGGTTAGACTTTGTCAAAAGCTTTTTCTGCATCTATTGAGATGATCATGTGGTTTTTGCTTTTGGTTCTATATAGTGTGTTACATTTATAAATTTATGTATGTTGAACCATCCTTGCATACCTGGGATGAATCCTACCTGGTTATGGTGTATAATCTTGTTGAGGGTTTGCTGCATTCTATTTGCTAGAGATTTACTTGGATTTTTACATCTATGTTCAAGAGGGAGATTGGCCTATAATTCTCTTTTTTGGTTGAGCCTTTTTCCAGTTTTGGTATCAGTATAATACTTGCCTCCAGGAATGAGTTTGGAAGTTTTGCTTTCAGTTTTGCTTTCCTATTGAAGAGTTTGGTGAATATTGGGATTAAATCTTCTCTAAATCTCCTGTAAAATTCAGCTATGAATTCATCAGTACTTTGGCTTTTCTTTGTTGGTAAGTTTTTGATTACATTTTCAATTTCATTGGCTGATATTAGGTTATTAAGAATTTTTAATATCTTCTTGGTTTGGTTTTGGTCAGTTTGTACCTGGCTATCAGTAAGGTTTTGATCATAAATGAGGGTCAGAAGCTTTTTCTGCATCTATTGAGATGATCACGTGGTTTTTGCTTTTGGTTCTATATAGTGTGTTACATTTATAAATTTATGTATGTAAATTTATGTATGTAAATGAACAGAATGTATCTGTCCATTTCTTCTGTGCTTTCTATTCTGTGAAAGTAGAGATTTTCGAAGTAGCTGTTAATGATCTTCTATATTTCCACAGAATCTGTATAACTTCAAACTTTTCATTCCTTATTAGTTGAATTTGAGTTCCCCCTCCCTTTTTTCATGTATTTGGTACAGGGTCTCACTACACAGCTTAGACTCATTATGATCCTCTTGTTTTCAGCCTCCCCAGTGCTGGGGTTACAGGCATGCACCACCATAGCCATTCTCAGAGGCTCAGATTACCCAGGGGCAGGGCTGGCTTGGTATATGGTGCCAGAGATTGAACTCAGGTTTCTGAGTTTGCCTAAGCATATACTTATTCTGCTGAGCTATCTCACTGGCCCTTCTTTCCCACTTTTGATGAGCTAGGGTTTTATCAATTTTATTTGATCTTTCAAAGAACAAGCTTTTTGAATTTTTAGGTTTGTTTTTCCAAATTGCATTAATTTCTGTTCTAATCTTTATAATTTCCTGCCTTCTCTGGGCTTTGGGTTTAGTTTGCTCTTCTTTTTCTAGAAGCTTGAGGTCTAGCATTAGGGTATTTATTTGTTCTAATTCTGTTTTCCTAATATGTGGGTTCATTGTTATATATTTCCCTCCGAGAACTGCATTTATTGCATCCCACCAATTCCAACAAATTGTGCTTGAATTTTTGTTGGGTTGTAGATACTGTTTAATTTCATCTGTAATCCATTGGTTGATGATAAGTGTGTAATTTAATTTCCATATGTCCATGGAGTTTTTGTGATTTATGTTGTCATTAACTTCCAGTTTCATTGCACTGTAGTCAGATAATATGCATTGGATAATTTCTGTGTACTTGCATTTACTTAAACATGATCTATAGATTAATATGTATTCTATTTTAGGGGATGTCCAGCTGAAAAGAATGTGTATTCAGATGTTGTTAGGTGGAATACTCTGTAAATGTTTACTAACTTCTTTTGTTCAAAGGTTTGGTTCAGTTCTGCTATCTCTTTGCTAAGTTTTTGTCCTCTTGATCTATCTATTTGAGATAAGGGAGTGTTAAGGTCCACTATTAAGACTGTATTATGGGTTATTAGAGTTTTCACATTCTTTAAAATTCGTCTTCCTTAGTGGAGTGCTCCCATACTTGGTGCACATATATTTATGACTGTTATCTCTTCCTCTTGAAAATTTCCCCTAATCAGTATGTGGTGACCTTATTTATCTTGATTAATCATTCTTTGCTTGAAGTTCAGATAGTCTGGGAACAGAATATCTACCTCTGCTTTTTTCTGAGCTCCATGAGCATACAGTACTGTTTTCCATTCCTTGACTCCCAACATATACATTTCTTTTTGGGTTAAATATGTTTCTTAAATATACAGCATATTGTTGAATTTTGTTTTTTGATCCACTCTACTAATCTATTTCTTTTAATTGGTGAAATGAGTCCATTTATAATAATGGGTATAATTGATATATATTGACTTATGTTGGTCATGTTATTTTCCTGCTGTTTGTTCCCTAATTTCCTGTGTTTAATTGCTTGCCCTATTTTGTGCATTCTCTGTTGTTGTTCATGGAATTGTGGTCATTTTTATCTCTTTCTACAATGTCTTTTAGTACTCTGTATAGGATTGGTTTGGTCATCATGAATTACTTTAGATATTCTTTGTCATAGAAGTATTTTACTTCTCCATTAAATTTGAAAGAGAGTTTTGTAGGGTACATCAGGTGGGATTGGAATTTATTGTCTTGTAGGACTTGAAATACCTTACCCCATGCTCCTCCTGACTTGATGGCTTGTGTTGATAAATAGGCTGTAATTCTGATAGGTTTTCCTTTAAATGTGATGCTTCTTTTCTTTAGTGGCTTTTTGTATGTTGTTCTTGTGCTGAATTTTGCAATCTTGGTTATTGTATATCTGGGTGTAGATTTATTTGGGTTGATACTATTTGGAGTTCTATTTGCCTCAGTTCCCTGAATGTCAGATTGTTGCTCCATGTTTGTGGTGTTTTCTTTTACTACTTCTGTCAATACTCTTTTTATGTCACTTGTATTGGCTCGTTCTTTCCCACTGATGCCTATTAGTCTTCTATTGTTCACCTTTGCATCATCTTGCACTTGTTTAATTAATATTTCCTGGATTCTTATTGTATTTTAGAGATTTTTTCCTTTCCCAATCACTAGCTGCATCTATGTCTTCGAAGTATGAAAGTCTATCTTCACTTTCATTCAAAAAGTTTTGCCAACTTTTAATGGAATTTTTAATTCCTTGAATATCTTTTTGAATCTGCTTCATGCATTCCATTTCTTTCTTATATTGTTCATTAAAGGTTTTCATCATTTTTCTATCTTCTATTTTTATCTATGAATTCTCTAAAAACACATAATAATTTTTTCATTATAGTTTTCATTTATTTTTTTACCTGGGATATTATTTCTGAGCTGATTTCCTCTGTACCCTTCACAGTTGTTCCTTTACTTCATTTTCTATTATTTCAGAGATTTCAGGTTTTTAACTACATATTTCTTCTATGTTAGTGTTGCTTGGCCTTGACCTGGCAGAGGCCTCAGGGCTTAAAATTGCATTTTACTCCTTCATTTCATAATTTTCTATTTTAGAGATAACTCTTTATTCTGATTTCTGTGATACTTTATTTTTGTGGAAGTTTGATTTTAGGTAGTTATATCACTGCAATCAGAACCTTTCTGTAATGAGTCTGTTCTTTAGGTGTCTCCTCGGTGTAGAGGTTATTGTTTTGCTGTGTCCTGAGATTTTGCCTCCTCTATTTAGAGTAAGATATTGATTTCCATTTGGCGCTGTCCTCTGTCCTTTAGTATGAGGCTGTGCTGAGCTTGTTACCCAAATGCTTCCTGATATTATCACCCAGGGGAGAAAATCTAGTTAAAGAAAATATAGTATTCTAGTTACAGCACAATTAGCAATATAAGTACAGCAAATTAAATTTATAAATTAACAAGTTTCGGTAACTAATGGTTTTGCATTTTAGACCAAAGGAGCGAAAGTTATAACTAGATAACAAAACAGATCATAAATTGGGAATTTGTAGGTAAACTAGTTTCCCTGAGGTCTGTCGGGGCACTTCTCCTTCATGTTCCTAGCGTCCTCCCGGCAGACCAGTTCTCCTAAGTTAGCACCTGCTGCCTCCACGCTGTCAGAGACTTCCTGTAGGTTTGGGCCTCAGTCTGGGCCCCACTGGGCCTAGTAGTGTACCTCAGCTCACTGGACCCAGGCGTAGGCCTCAGCTCCTCCACTGAGAACTGCACCACTGAACTCGATCAGCCAGGCCACAGGCCTCAGTTCCTCTTTGTGGTGAACTTTGCCTGCTGAGCCTCATCTCTATGAGTAATTTAACAATTTTGGATCTGCATTTAATTTCTGTTACATCCTGGGGATAAAATGTCCTAGTCGACTCAAGCAAAATCTCTTTCCTGCCTCTTCTGTGTTCTCTCGACTGAAGCCAATGGTGTGCTCCAGAGAATAATCACTCTTTGAAGTTGAACATAGCCTGGTGGATTTCTAAATATAACAAAAAAAAGCAAATATCTCAAATGTAATTAAAAATATCTACTAAAACAACTCAAACTTCATAGAAATACACATATTATTTCATTACCTAACAATATATTTATTAAAAATTCAGTGTCATTTGGGGTCCTGTTAGATAAGGAAGTTGTTGTTTAACATTATTATTACTTTTTTTCCTGTAGCCTCTCAATGAGTTACCAAAGAGCAACCCAATGATATGTTTTCTGACCCACTGCGGGGAAATTTGATCTTGTTAGGGAGGGCTGCCCCCACGAAATGACACAGCTCTACCTGCATCATTCATTTCGCCAGCCAGGAAGCTGAGGTTAAGTGGATTCCACTCACATAGAAATTTTTACATTTCAGTTAAAAGCAGACATTGGAGATGGTGACTCATCTTCAGGACACTTCACTTACTCTAAGCTGACCTTTGTTGATTAAAGAAAATACCATGTGAGTGTGTAGAAAAGCTGCCAGCCATTACATTATGTTGCAAACCTTGCTACCTAAATGCATTTATGTTATGAGATATAAGACTGAAACTATTTAGTGAATCAAATTCCTGCCTTTAAGAATTTCTCTGTCATCTGTTTCTAACTGAATAATGTCCACTGACTTCTGAAACTTTGACATCTGGAATCATAGCTCCTTTGATTTCAAGGTGTTGCTTGTTGTGACTTTTTTTTTTGCCAGCACTCAGTAGAATATAATTATGATTATCTTTCTGTATGAAGACTCACTTCCATGGAGAACACATCACACAATTATTTATGAAAATACATGATTAAAACACAGATCCCCAAATGTTAATGATGGTAGTGCTATACATGATGAGCAATAAAATAATAAATTTGACTTCTGGGTTAAATGTATGTTATTTTAAAACTGCTAAACTTTATTTTTCAGTCATAATGGTATTCCTATTCTCATTTTGTACAGAATTAGTACCGAGTGGAAATCTGTTCACTTATAGTTATGCTAATGAACACTGGGATCTCACTCAGAAGAAATGAAACTGAGAAGACCCAGCAGTGTCAGGACAAAGCCTAGGACTCGACTTGGCTACTTACACAGGCTGCATTGGGTCAATGACCCCACAGGATTGGCTAGATGCTGGTGTCATGGCAGCACACCGGGAAACTTTAGAGGCTTGTGCCTGAATCTTGGTAGTGATCCAAGCAAGCAATTCACTCGTTTGAATAAATTGATGGGCAATTGCTAGCTCAGCATAAATAGTAGTGTTGTGTGGTCAGCAAACCTGGGGTGCTTGACAGATTTTTGTGTTGCAAAGGATGGTATGGATTTTATTGTCATTTAATTTGTCACAGTTTTGTATAGTCATGGGGGGTGAGAAGAAGCAGAAAAGAGAAAGTAAAGCATCTTTTGCAGGATGCAAACAAATATTCAGTTATGTTGATGAGTAGCACTGACTTTATTTTCTTGAAATTAAGGGGAAGGTGCCTTCCAAAGGCATTTTGATTTCCCTCTGATGTCTTTTTTTTTTTTTTTTTTTCTAAAATGTTTTGAGCATGTGGCACATGAGCTAAAGCCAAAAAGGACAGAAAAATGCATAGCACAAGATGTTTGAGATTTTTACACATACAGAGAACAGCTTCATTTTAAATTAGAACTAAAATCAATTTAAGTATATTAATATGTGTTCTAAACAAGGAATAATATCGTATGCTTAAAAACAAACAAGAAAATGACTTTGACTGCAAAAGCTGAGTGTTTTTTAAAACTTAATATTTGCTTCAGTGTTGGTAGGAAGTGCATTAACTACATATTGTTCCATCTGGAGACCTACATCCTAATAACAATAGATTTGTGACAGATTGGGAAGACTCTCACACATTTGCTAACAATTAATGGAAAGTGACTATGAATTTTAGAAAGGTTTTCTGACACATAGTGGGTTCTCTGTCTACACATTAAAAATACTTGAAGCCTTGAATACAATATCCCCTATTATAAGGCTAAAGCTAAGTGAAAAAGACAATCCAGGTGGAAATGTTTTCTCCAGTAGAAATTTAGAAAGGGGAACATCTCTTTCACATAAATTCTTTGTACATAATATTTAGTAAATGAAGTGAGGTATAAGAATTTTACAATTATATATGACTAAAATGCAAAATTTTGAATGTAGTAGATTATGTCAGTGAGTTTGTGTGTATGTGTGTGTTTTGAACCAGGTGCACCTCTCAAATTCTAACTGTTACTAACTCTCACAGTTTCCTAAGCATGCTGTCCATTTCCTTGGTTTCAGGTGTCCTTTATTGATTTTATCTCTAGATGTTTTCTCTTCCTGTAAAACTCCCTTTTCTCCCCAAAGCCCAGCTCAAATACTGTCCTCTTTTCAAAAAGTTTTGTTTTGACCTTTTAGGAAAAAGGTCAGATCCTATCTTTGATTAGAGTTCCACATAAAATTTTATGATAAAATGCTTCTCATTTTGTATTATATTTTTTGTTACCTATGTGTATATTTTGCTGCATTACAAACTTCTTAAAGACAGGATGATGATTCTCAGACAATTATTTTTTGTTTTTTTGGCTGAACTGGGGATTGACCTCAGGCTCCTGTGCTTGCCATCTGTCCAGCCCCTCAAACAATTATTTTGATGTACTGAGAAATAGAATATTTTATTAGGATTATTAATTAACTCAGGAAGTAAATTTAAAGAGAGACTGCTTTCTAAAGAATGGGTAGAAGAGTTATAAGCAATGTATGAGAAAAAAGAATACAGGAGACTAATAAACATATTTTGTTTAAAGTGATTGATTTCATACAAAGATTATTACAACAACTAAATGCAAATTGAATATATTAAAAATACAGAGTTGCTTATGTGGAATGTGTAAGCATGAGAGAAAACATTCTTATACCCTGTTGGTGAGTGTAAAAAATGGCTACAATAAATCTAGATGAGATGATGATAATTATGAACTTATAAGTTTTCCTGTGGAAATGGCCATAAGAGAATCATTATCAACATTGAGATTAAATTTTATATTAACCGAATATTGTAGACATCCCAGTTTTAAAATATGGTATATTGATTAATATCAGAATTGATATGCAGACATGGTATCACAAAACAGTGGTGGTAAATCCATGGTATGACCTTGTGTGACACATTCGTATCATTGAAAGCACTATAAGGTTCACTGTCACTGACACAGAAGGAAGTTTATTCCCATAAAAGTTTAGGACATATTACTAAGAGAAACTAAAAGATAGTATTTAATTATGTAAAGTACAGACCTTATGATCCTATGAATTACATCTGTCCAGGTTCAAGAACAACAGAAAAAAAAAGAATAACAGAAAAATTGGGGGGTATTTATTCCTCATACGCTAAAATGTAGCTGTGAATTTGTGATGACACTTTTTAGATTTCTCAAAACATCTGCAATTAATACTTATCTCAAGCTGTTAACAGAAATGTTTGATAGAATGAACAAAATAAAGCACTCCAGGTAATATCAGTACAAGAAGTGGTGAAAATAGCTCTTCTTTGAGGGAAACTGGGATGCTTGACTACTGGGGTTCTGGGGTGAAGAGATGAGAGGTGGGATGGGGTCATGTGAAAGGAAACACATTGGGAGATGGAATATCACGGAAGGCTTGAGGAGACTGGTGAATATATCAGGTCCTTCTAGTAATTAGTTTCAAGTTTTGCATCTTTGGCAGGAATCAAATAGAAACAATACTAGGCTCTTCCCATTGCTTTTCATCAGTGCCTCAGAATATGTCTGTCCTTTCAGAATGATGCTAACTTTGATCACTTTATTAAAGCGAAGCTTCTAGACTTCCTCACAGTGAAGTTGTATCCTTTTTTTGTAATTAATATTTTGTATGGCCATAGTTTGAAGTTCTAAATTTCTTCTTCCTTATTAATCTTTCAATTTAATTAGCTTATAGCAGTGCCAGCTTATAAATTATTGAATAGGTTATTATCTATTACTGTTATATTTTTACATTTATGTTAGTTCAGACTTTTCCAGGGAGATTTGCAAGCTGTTATTTGTGTCCCTAGGACATGCTTCCGTCAGTCTTTGAGCACTTTCTTATTAAAAAAAAATAAAACATTCTAGGCTCATCTATCTCTTTTGTTGTCTGAACCCTGGACCTGGGTATATCTGCAGGTAGCCATGGAGGAAAAGGTCTTTAGAAAACAAGATTTGGCTGCTGAATACGTTGTTTGCTATAAGGACACACTGTCCCTTTTGCCAACTAATGTGTAGGTGTACACACACATGCATGTGTAGATGCATTTATACTTTTATCTGTATTTCTATATACAGTCCACATGTCCTAGAAGAAAAATGATTTCACATCAACATTCTCAATTCCAACTCAATGCTTCAAGGGTCAACTCTATGTTTTTAATCCCTATTCTATTTGTAACTCTTCTCTAATCTTATCATCATCATTAATATAAATACTCAGTCTACAAACCCCTAGACATAACCAGTCTCCTGTTGTCAGCACCCATCCATTTCATTCACTGAGATCAAATTATCTTGTCTGGAGCTCTGTGTGCATTTTCACACACACACACACACACACACACACACACACACACACGCACGCACACCCATCACATATCCTTTCACTCTGCCCTTGTATTTTACTCTGGGTTGGTATGGAGTTGGCCCTTGTTTCCCTGACTCCATGCTGGGTTAAATTATTTGGGAAGAAAAGTGAAAGGGAATTTGCCAGGTATGATGGTGCACACTTGTAATCCCAGTACTTGGGAGGCAGAAGCAGAAGGATTATTGTGAGCTCAAGACCAACCTGGGCTACAAATTAACCTTAAGGCCAGCCGGAACTGCATAGTGAGAGCCCTCACTGAGAGAGAGAGAGAGAAAGAGAAAGAGAGTGAAAGAGAGAGAGAGAGAGAGACAGACAGACAGACAGACAGACTGACAGACTGACAGACACAGACACAGACAGGGAATAAAAGGGAAGAAAAAGTGAAAAGAGAAGAAAGGAGAAAGAAAAGTGTGTGGAAAGAGAAAAGCAAGAGAAATTTAGATATTATTTTAAAACTGGAAACCATTAATTCATAGATTTCCCTTTTAATAGTAAGCCAGGATTCAAGTTTATGATGAACAATTATATAACTGAGATTTATATCATATGCTTTATCATCATTGATAATCTTTCTAATCACTTTAGAATATACTTCAGAATAATTATATAAGTTATTAAGATCCATGCCAGTTAAGCAACTGTCATAAAGTTAAAATTAATTGTATGTACATATTAAATGTTTATTAAATTGTATTTTTAAGAAAACTTAGTATATTCTTTTTGAAACATCTACCAAATATTACTACTTCTAAAATAAAACTCATAAGACTTAGCATTTAATGTATGACAATAAGATAAAAAGAAACTATGAATGATTGTGCAGAGGAAGCATATGTATTATTTCATAAAAGTTTTCTTTCAAATAAATAGGGTGGATGCCTGTTTGAAACTATTAGATTTATTTATTATCATTGCTCATTTCTAAAATAGTTAAAAGCAGCTGAGACAAAGGATAATCAAAATTTTCTATGAAGAATTTTAAGTGAAAAGAAACTTCCCACAAGATAAACAAACACCTGGTAGGTAGGCAGACAAGTTTAATATCACAAATTACTGGGAACTACGATAAAGATTTGTCGTTAATGACCTTGCGCTGAACACTGAGAAGAAGGTATTGCTGGAAAGGAGCGCTCTTTTTCCCTAATTGCTGCCTTGTGGGAACACTATGATTTTGTCGCTGGGGTAGTGCATCGACGGTCTTGTGTATTGCCAGTGTAAGTCGCAATATGAGCAAAGGGAATCATGAGAAAAGCAATTTTTTGAGGGAGATATTAAAAACTGGATGTATGGGTTTCCCAAATACTGCCACATATTCTTGGTTTACATTCTGTTGTCCTTAATAAGAAACAAGTAAACTAAACCAACATTCAGAAAATCTAGATTTGGCATGACTTTCCTCACCACCAAGTGCTACAGTGCCAAAGTGCAGCATTCACCCAGAAAAAAATGCTTAGAGAAACCCTTCTGCAGCACAAATCCTGAGGCTGACACTCCTGTGCCACTGTCACCAATGCCGGCTTCCACCTGGAGATGGGTGGACTTAGTTTATCTCATTCACATTCCTAAAGTATAATTTTGTTCTTTCCCTCTCTTTCATACCTAGCAGAGCCCATGCTTTGTGAATAAGTGCTGATGACTTAGGCATACTTTTATTTGTAAATAACTTTAAGTTCATGCCAAAATAGGAAGGCACAGAAACTTCCCGTATAGTGCCCTGTCCAAACACATACTTTTCCCCTTATAATATGCTTTGGCAGAAGATACATTTATTACAACTAATGAACTCCTTGACACATCATTATTGGGTAAACTATTAATATTGTATGGTCTTATGGGTTTCAAAGAATCTAGAATGACAAATATCTATATTCATAGTATGACTGTCTCAGTTACTCTTCTCTCATTTCTGGGACCAAATATGCTACACCCACAATTAAGAAAGGCAAGGTTTATTTAACTCACAGTTAGTGGAGATTTCAGTCCACACTCAGCTGGCTCCAAGGCAGAGCGGCACATGGCAGAGAGCAACTATTGATGGTGCTGGCAAAAAAGCAAGAGCCAAGGGAGGGCAGTGGCTCTGGCAGTTGTCTAGCTTCTTTCCCTTTTCCTTACACTGTAACGCCGATTACCTCAGGGCCAAGGTGTAGCACTTGCACCTGCAATCCCAGCGTTGGAGCAAGAATCAACCACAAGTCCAGAAGCTGCCCCATGACTGCATGAGGCTTTGGGAGGACAACTAATCACAGTCTGTAACAATGTCACAGCATAGGTTTTCTGTTTTAAATGATTCATGTGTTCTGCCTTTTAATCCCTCAATTCTCTGACTTCTGACAGCCACAGATCTTTTAAAAGTCTTCATAGTTGGAGCCCTAGAACATCGTAGAGTTGGAATTGTGCAGTGTGTAGCATTTTCAGACTCATTTCTTTCTTACAGGAATATAGTTTTAAAGTTTCTCCATGTCTTTTCATGGGTTTATAACTAATTTATTTTGGATGTTATTATCTGGATCTATCACAGTTTATCTGTCTATTAGATTTTTGAATGATATCCTGGTTGTTTCCAACTTTTGGAATTACAAGTAAAGCTGCTGTCAATACGTTGCACAGGATTTTCTGTAGTTGCACATTTTTATCCTATGTAGATAAATATCTATGAGCAAGTCAGCTGAACTGTAAGGTAAGAGAATGTTTAGTTCTGAAAGAAACTACAAAAATGTCTTCCAATGCTACGCTGGTGTCTTTCAGTCACTCCACCCAGGCAGAACATTAGGTACACAAGTCACATTGTATCACGAGTACTGTATGTGTTTATTATTCAGTTCTGTCCATTCATCAGAAAATTAATAATGGGTCTCTTTCTTCAGCCATTCTCTGATCATGTCAGTTATCCCATCTGGATACCTTCTATGTGTACTTATTTTTCTTGACAGCAATTTAAATTTTTTTCTTCCTTCTTTGCTTCCTTGTTTCTTTCATCTTTCTTTGTCTCCCTTTTAGATGATAGATAGAGGAAGTTAATGTTACTACATTTATAAATAGTATTTTTTAAAAATGCTTTACTTTTATTCAAAAATGGCAATTTACAAATCACGTTAATTTTGTTTTTACTTTGAAATGGCTTTATATTTACAAAAAAATTGTAAAAGTCACAAAAAAACTCTTGTGTATCCTACATTTAGTGTCTTCTATTAAGATTCCATGTTAGTATGGCATACTTTACAATTAAGGAACCAATATTAGTACTTGTTTAAGTTAATTTCATACTTAATTCAGGTTACCTTTATTTTATTTCTTCTTTCTTTCTTTTTCTTTTTTTTTATGTATTTAGTATAGATACAGCAGTTTTTCTCCCTGTGCCTTCTGTACTCACCATACAGAAGGGACATGTAGTGATCCTGCTTTCAGTCTCCTAAGTGGTAGGATTACAGGCCCGTGCTACCACACCCAGTCTCAATTGCTGTTTCAGTGTGCCCTGGTGGTGGGGCCACAGGGCATGCCAGGAATTTAAACCTGGTCCCTGCACCTACCTAAGCAGATGCTTTATCTGCTGAGCTGTCTGGCTGGCCCAAATTACCTTGGTTTTAATTTAATGTCTCTTTAAAAAAATTCAGGATCCCAGCCAATACACCCTTCACCGGTCAGTTGTCATTATATCTTTAGGCAGCTCTTGGCTATGATGGTTTTTGTTGCTTTTCTCTTGTGTTCTCCACACCTTATTTTTGAGACAGGTTAGGCTCAAGGTTCCTACAGGGAAGGCTGATCTCAAACTCCTGGTAATCCTTCTGCTCCAGCCCACCAAGGGGAGCGCTAGGATTGTAGATATGCACCAACTGTAATCCTTAATCTAATTTGTTGATTGCTATAATTCTGAGGAAGACTGGTATCCTGTAGTTTTGTACCTTTCTTAGGATCTGTCTGATCTGGCATGAGTGAAACTATGGGTTTGAGGAGGAAGGCTGTGGCCTTGAATCCACATCAGCAGACTTGGCTCTGCTGAGGCTGGCCTGGATCTCCCAGCTCAGGTGGCTTGGTCTCTGCTCCACCAGAGGGGAAAAAACCTCAGGGCTAAATCACTTGGGACTGCCAAGAAAACTGCTGTAGTCTCCACATTTAATTTTCAATTGCTTGCATCAGTAAGGACTCATGGTATTTATTTCATACTTTGGTTCTATTTAGACCCCCGACCTTAGCAACTCAGCTCCTATTTTTTAACACCAAGTACCCAAGGCCTATAGGCACAAGAAATAGTTCTGTGTTCTCAAGTACTTGAGTATCTGTGTCTGTCTTCACCTGCTGTGATTTCCTTACCTGGAGTGTTCTGGCCCACAGTTTGTAGATGAAGTCGCATCTACAAACTCGAGCACACATGATTGCCTGGAACTTATATTCTTTTTCACACTATCTGATACTTGTTTGCGTGTTTACCTTTGTAATGATTTTGTGATGTCATTCTGGCTCTGGGTATTTCTTTCTCACTTCTTTCCCCTTCCATATCTAGCATCCAGCCTGGCAAAGATGAGGTTCTTAAATTATGTATTTGGTTAGATAAATAAGGTGTGTGCCTTTGTTAGTTAAAGGAATTACAGTTAGAAGCACCCTTGAGCCCTTTCTACAGAATTGTGGATCTGCTCGAGTCTCTCATCTTTGTGTCATCATGTGTTTATTCTGATCACCTACACATGCATATGTAGGGAGGTTTTAAGTTCAGGAATTTGTGACATGTCTGGCGAGAGCTGAAGTCGTGGTTCCCCGGCAAGGAGCAGTTTTTCTCCCTGTGCCGAGAACTCCCCTGCTCCATAGAAACCAGGCTGACCTCAGCCTCATTATTAAACCACCCTACACAACCATGCTAGCTAGCCCAACTGCAAAGGATGAAGGAAAGAAATCTAAGACCCTGCACTATCTATTTTACACAGCATCCCCGTATGAATGCATAAAAGAAACCGGGTTGACTATTTAGATTGCCAAGTAATCAAGAAAATAGTCAAATCAGTCAAAAAGCAGCCGAGTTAGCCAACAAGGCTGCCCGACTCCCCCCACCCCAACCACCACCACTAGACTTCAAATGCTGATTTGATGGGTTTGTGTTTGTAGAGTCACATTTTCCATGCCAAAAGAGGATACATTTTTTTTAACTGCTGAGACTTCATGAAATAACTGCTATCTTATACAAATTTGTTTCTTTAAGAATATATGTGACACTATCAAATCAGTTAAGAAAAATTTTCATCTTTTTTTCTCTTTGAAATTATGGATGGGGGCAGTTTTGTTCCCAATTAAGTGAATTCATAGTGCCATCTAGTGTCGCAGAGGGGGTTATTACAGCCACTACGGAGAGCCTTGAAACCTGGCTGAAGGGGCAATGTCTGTGTGGCTGGCTGACTTGCTGATACTTTTGTTGTGGGGAAGGGTTCGTTACTTATAGTCAATTGGGGATCAATATCTGATAAAATGTGCCGTTGTGAGAAATCATTGATTAAAACACAATTTGAAAAGAATGTCCAAAACATAACCAGAAATATGTCCCTTTATTTTTAGAGGGTTTTTTGTCCCCCCCCCCCCCCCAGGAACTGGGGATTGAACTCAGGCCCTTGCCCTTCCCAGGGAAGCGCTTATTCCACTGAACCATCTCCTTGGCCCCTATTTTTAGAGCTTTTAAGAAATAAATGAATTTACAAATAAAGCTAAGTACTGTACAAGACCAATTATACAATTCATAACTTTAGACAAGCCAGGTGTCTTTTCACCAATATAGGATGAAGTAAAACACAGGAATCTGAGGGTGTATGTCGTTTGATTCCATATATTTATGAAAATTTTCTTTGTGTTTATTTGGAAGTAAGACATAAAGCAAAAAGCCAGGCATGGTGGTACATGCCTGTAATCCCAGTACTCTGGAGGCTGAGGTAGGAGGAGCTTGCAAGTATGAGACCAGCCTGGGCAACAAAGAGAGCTAAGGCTAGCCTGAAATGCACAGGGAAAGCCTGTCTCAAAGAGACAGACAGACACAGACACACAGACACACACACAGACACAGACACAGACACACACACACACACACACACACACACAGTCAAAAGGCAAAAACGTTAAGTAAGGAAAAAAACCAACTCATAGATGGAAGAATTACTTTGTTTCTACTTTAAATAAATACTTACAAAATAAGTTCAGCCTCAGTTTCCTTCCATTTTCTTTTAAAATTATACTGATATTTTCAGAAATATATTTACAATTAGTGAGAAAGGGCACACAGTTAAGATACTTCTCATTCAGAGACATCTAATCAAGGGATAGAATGTCACATATTTTTAGTTTTTGATATGCATACATAATACATATATACACATTTTTTAAAATTTTTCTGAACATTAAAAGATTAAAAGCATTTGAATGTGTTTGTCGTTATCAGAGCATCGCAACGTTGTCAGAGTACACGTGCTCCCAGTGAGAAGCAGAACCAGCCCTGAAAATCTGACTGGAACTCTCCAAGAAAGGCACCGGATCAGTTTCTCTGCCGTAATGGAGTTTTGAGGGCTCAATAGGAGATAGTAAGGAAAAGAAACAGGGATAAGAGGTTAAGTGAAAATGAAGAAAGAAGGAAGCCAAATAGATAGGTAGTGCGTCTGTGCTCAAACTGAGTGCAGAGGTGTAGGAGAGAGGTGGGAGCATTTTAAGGAAGTTTTATACTAAGCTCAGTAACCCATAAAGTCCTACTTCCTAAAGGATGGAAAATAACTGTCACAATTAGTAACACAACTCTAACAAATACCCCTGAACAGAATATTATTAATTATTTAACCCCAAATAAAATTTGCTGATGAGCTGATAAAAATTCAGGTGGGGATTCTTCACCACAGTGAATAGTTTCCCATTAATTACAGCTAATCACAATCAATTTCTGTCTTTTGCTTATTTATTCTGATTCATTTTAGATAATTCACTTTGTGGTTTTAATTTAGAGATAAAAAGCTGTGCTTTGTAATACTTTGCAAACATACCATAGGATTTTAAATGGGGATAAATTTTTTATTTAAGATGAGCCTTGTTTTAATCATTGTAGATCACTTGTTCAAGAAATCGTTTCCTTATAAATGTTTTAATAGTTGTTTCTATTTACTCCTTATCCTAGGAAAAATCTTTTGTGCCTGCAGTATTATGTCACTGTGGATGGAAAAAAATACTTCTATCTTAAATTATTTATGATTTAGTCTCCTTGCATTATCAACTTATCATGACTTATTGGAGAGCAATCACAGTGCCTGTTGGCTAAAACTGAGGTGACACAAGTGGTAAGGCTCATGGTGACAGCCCCGGCTGGGCTACCATCAGCTACTTCAGTACTCCTTGCCTTTGGCAAAGCACTTAGCCTGAGAACAATGAAACATATTGTTGTAAAACAGTAAAGTGCACCCCGTTTGCCAGTTTGCATATCTCTGTGCAGCTCCCCATAGCACAGGTAGCTGTGGGCAGAGCTTGCAGCCTTGCCGGCCTTGCTGGCTTTGAACCAAAGTGTTTTTTTGCAAGCCATTCCAGAAGGTGGTTCCTGTGGGCATTTTAAGAAAGACTTAGGAAAGTAGCTGTTTTGTTGTCTATTAACAACAAGTCATGAATTAATTTCCCCTGCACAAAACCTAGGCAAGGGGAAAGAGCCTTTGGGGAGCATCTTTGAAATAAGCTGGCAGCTGGAAGAAGATATTTGCCACAGTGGTTAGAATATACTTGTTTGGCTGGGTTGACTTCTTGTCATGCAGCCCTCCTTGAGCTTAGCTGTTGCATCTGGAGACACAAAGCTAGGTCTGTCCACACCCCGGCCATCTCCTCCCTGGAGTCTTGGTTCTTCTGCCAGCACAGCATTTACAGTAAGTGCCTCAGCGACCTTGTGTGCTGGACAAAAAGGGAGCTGGTGCCAAGTGAGCTGTGAACACTAAAAATTAGACTGAAAGGGCATGCAGCTCGGAGCAGGCTTGTGTTTCTGGAACAAAAAATATGAGTTACTTGAATTAATTGTTTTGCTTTTATGACTTCTGTTTTGCCTAGACTAGCCTAGAATGATCAGAAAATCTTCACTGGCACTGAACATTTTAAAACTGTATTATATTTATGTCATTCTGGCCTCTGTGAGTAGATTCTGGAAATCCATGCTTCTCTGAATTAGCCAGGGCGAGGGTGGAGCCTCATAAGCACTATCTGCTGGACAGTGGTTCATGGAGTGAAGAAATTTATAAAATGTACTAGCAACATAATTAAATGACTTGTGAAGTTAAGGTGAGGACAGTGAAGGGTAATGCTATCTTTCTGAAAGCATGGTCAAATATAGAATTTGTGTAAGTGTCAGGAGGAGCCCTAAACACAATCCATGCCTGTCTGTGGCAGCTCGTCTGCTCTTCCTTAGCTACACCTTGCAGTTGTTCTATAAACCATAAAAAATGACCAATAGTCAATTTTTAAGTTAAGCTTTTATTGTTTCCTTTGTTAAGGAAGGAAAATTAAGTCTAAAAGTACATAATTTTCAAAGGAAATGAAGGTTAATGTGCTTCTTTTCTGTCTATGATCAATTTAACTTCATTACATTGCCTATAAAAAATTAACATGGAATGATGAACCCAAATTCAAATGAGTTCACACATAGACTGCTTTAAATTTCAGGTGCCAGAGGTATAAGAAACAGGAGAGAATAAAAAACAGGAGAGAGTTACAGGTTTTTTCCCTTTTCCCTCTTTTACACTGGGGATTTATGGAGACAGCATGAATCCAGAAGTTATTCTCTTCCTGTCAAGATTCATGACTCCATATAAAATCCTGTTTGAAAGGGTTATTCTCAGTGCATGTGTGGAGGGATGTGCCTTCTTAGGTTCTAAAATTTGCATACATATATGAGGTAGACCATAGAAAAATAAAAACAAAAGACAAAAACTATGAACGTAATATATTTGAAGAACACTGCAAGTGGCAGACTGAAACCCTGAAGCTCCTCTGTAGCCATCACATCCAGGCCAGTGAAGGAAAGTAGGGTGCAACAATGTTGTGCAGCAAAAACACAGACCAATGGGATTCGTGTGCACTCACATCTACAATGGAAGAGGAGCTAGTTAGGACCACATTTTCCTGAGGTATAACTGGCTAAAGGTTTACCTCACTGAGAAAACACTGGCATCCCAGAATGGCTTTATGATGTAGCTGTAGCTGAACAATTCCTTAAAATACAGCTACTCTTTGGCTGGCATTTGCTATGGGTTGAGACTTGGTGTTTGCTGAAGTTCATAGAGTGAAATACTAAACTTGGGATAAGTGACATGTGAAGGAGAGGCCTTCAGGAAATAAACAGAATTTGCTTGAGCCATGCTGGTGAGACCTCAGGATTAGATCTTATACCTTGAAAGGCATTGTAGTAAGTGAGTGAAGCAGGGTAGGAAAGCCAAATGCTGCATGATTTCACTCGCATGTGGAACCCCCAAAAGATGATCAGAGACGCTCAGAGGAGAAATCTAGGTGCCCTGTGCTAGAGGAGAGGTATGGGGTGAGGAAAGCAGAGATGTCAGGCGAAGCATACAAAAAACAGATCAGCTAGACTGGGGGACCAGGCATTAGTATTCTCTTTAGTGGCCACCATCATAAGTAATGGGTTGTGTATTTCAAAACTGTAAGAATAAATAGATATTCTCATCAGTCTCAAAAGGTTGGTTAGTAATGACTATGTTATTTAGGTGGACTTCATCTTTTTGCAATGTATGCATATATCATAAGACCACACTGTATCCCAAAATATATATACTTATTTGTCTGTCTAAAAGAATGAAGAGAAAATTAGAAGAAGCACACACAGAGGAGGAAATAGAGATCTCTCTGCTGCCTGGCCAGGGCAGTGTACACGTTTAGTTTTTTTTTTTTTTTTTTTTCTTTTTCTTTTGAAACAGGGTCTGGTTATGTAGTCCAGACTGGCTTTTGGCTTCAAACTCACAGAAATCCTCCTGCCTCTGCCTCTCTCCTCCTCACCAGTTCTGCAATGGCAGGTGTGCTCCACCATGCCCAGCAACATGTTGAGAGGAAAAGACTCTTCTGAAAGCCAGGAATCCAGCCCCACCAGACACCAGATTTGCACGTGCTCTGTTCTTGCCAACTTTCAGAACTGTGAGAAATAGTGTCTGCTGTTTAAGTGGCTGAATCTGTGGTACTTTGATATAATCACCTTGAATGACTAGGACAGCTTCTGAACATAGACTCAGTCATGCCACTAACAACCATTCTGTGGCATGAAGTAGGTTACTCTGGTATAAAGTTTCCAAACTTTAAATGGAAACTTTAAGTTAATAAGCAACTAAAATTAACCTATAGGTACATTGTTAAGAAAGCGTTTTGATTCCATAGGATCCCAGCTCAGAGTGGGAACCCTAGTAGACAGTGTCTGTGGGGGGCTTCTCCAGGGAAGTTGCTCTGAAGTCTCTCCCTCAGCCATGTCAGAGGCATCCTGACTTCACCCGCTTCTCTGGTCTCTGCCCTCACATTGCCTCAGCTTGGGCATGTTACATCAATGAACGTTATCTTGAAGACCTCTGGTGCTGTCTGACATCAGTGCTAACCTTAGTTTCCTTTCTCACATTTTGGCCTAGTATACAGTGGTTTTTGCTTTCTGGGGAAGAATCTGTTCTTTTCTTTCTGTAAGTGGCAATGTGTGTGAGTCATGTTTTCCAAATTTCCTCTACAGATATTGAACCCTTCAGTGCAGAGGAAGGAGTAGAAAAGGTTGGTGTTGAGACATCACTTCACATGCTTTCTTTTCCCCTTCCTCTCTGTGAGACCTTTCCACAGTTTTCTTATGTGTAAATGGGGTCATGACTGCTTACCCTATAGCCAGGTTTCAAAGTTCAATTGCAAAGTAGACTGGTACCAGATAGAGTTCCAAGTACGGATTAGTATATTTGTTAAAGTGCTCCACCTGAGGTAATTTGTTGATTCTCTGGTCCAAATTACTTAGACAAATCACATCTATTATTCATTATCAAAAATCCAATAATTGATGAGAGAAGAAAAAGCAAGCAAAAGTATGATTTGTCAACCCTTTAAACAAAGAAAAGCTTATGTGATAGCTCAAGTCTCTGATAAAAGAGTTTATGGAATATTAATCCCAGTATATGAAAGATTTACCTTGGCTGTAAAGAGCTGGAGCCAAATAAATAGATTAAAGAGAACACTAGTGAGTTATTAACTCTGCAGAGGAGGATCCCCGTCTGTTCTCCAACCTCTTTCAAGATGGATAGGGTACAAAGAGGATATTTTGAAAATGCGTCATCATCACCTCTGTACAGATTGTATTAGACATTACCATCTTCTTTCCTTTTTCATATCTCTACCTAGGAAAATAAAAATGTTGTTGATTTTTGAAGAGTAAGTGTTGACAGACATGACTACCTTTTAGAAATGCACATGTATCAATAGCCCCCTTTCTATGTGGTTCCAAGTATTAATTTATTTTTTATTAAGTTTTTTTTTATTGCATTTGGTTGTCACAGGATCTCTTTGCAGCTCAGACTCATAGTGATCCTCCTGTTTTTAGTCTATCCCGCACTGGAATTACAACTGTACATTACTATGTCCAGACTTTGTGGCTGGCTCAGCCTACCATGGGGGCGGGGTTTGTGTGGCATGTGGTGCCGGGATCTAACTGTGGTCCCTGCGTTTGCCTAAGTGGGTGCTTTAGTCTGCTGAGCTATTTCATCAGCCCTTTGCTAATACTCTTATTCTTTGACTTTTCTCAGAATCACCACCTAGAAATTTATCCACTCAAAGAAAGAATTATGCAGTGGAAAGAATTTAGATCTTGAATTTACACCTGGACACTGGGTTCTAAAATTTGGGGCTACTGCCAGAAACAGGTGAGACTGAAGGCAAAGACCATGCAGTATTAAGTATAATGCATCTCCCTAACATTAGACAAAGTGACTTGGAGAAGGAAAGGAAGGAATGAGAGAAATAATGATTTTGTGCTTTCTGAGAAACAGCAGTGCCCCATGCTTTCTTTCAACCTAGACTGATTTTCCAGGGTAACACAAAGCATCTCAGGCTATGTGCAGAAGAATCTAATTGCAGGGAGTATAAGATTTCACTTCCTACAAGGAATCCTAGGGATATGGGCAAACCCCAGACCACAAGTGATGGGGATGTATAGCAGCTCCTCACTATCACTTTTAACTCCCTATTCCTATGATATTAAAAATCAGTGATATCACAGCACAGGGATGTAAAAAACAGCTGTGGGTAGCATCAAGGCTTAGGGACAGCAGATGATCCCTGTGCTTTCATGTAAGAGCGGTGACAAACTGGGAGAGGAATCAAGGTCCACCTTAGAGACCATGAACAAAGGATGATGCGAGGAAGACAAAGGACCACCCTGACACATGGACTTAGGAAGGAAATAGCTGGTGTGGATGAGTAAGGGGCAAATGGGAGATAATTCAGTATGTATGCACCACAAGAACAGAGGCATCTATGTTAGCAAGTTTACCGTTAGAAAAGGCCAGTGCAGCTCTCTAAAAGTGAACCTTAGCTCTCATCGACAAGAGTGGGATTCCTCCAAGATAATAAGCTATCCAGATTGCTCTACATGTGATCATGTCCTATAAGTGCTACATGAATCATTAACAATTTTTGTATGAGTGGTGTTTAGGTAATTTGTTCATAAGTGGTGTTACCTTTTTGAGGGAAATGTCCTCAGATTTAAATTATTTCTGCTGTTGTAAACTAAGTAACAAGAAATAAAACAAAAAGCAACTTGCTTCTGGCTGAATAATATAGTTGTTGTCTTATATAAAAGAATGAAATTTTTGTACAAATAGGAATTACTGAACTACTGATGGAATACATAAAAATCCAAAGTGTACTACACATAGTTTGAACAAGGACAAATTTATACTTAAATATATAAGGCTAAGTTCTTACACAAAGTGAAAAGAAATTAAAGTAGATTAACCTTACAAGAATAATCAACCTTACTTATTATGATCCTCATAACTTTAAAGTTGAATTCACAAAACTATTCTTTCTATAGTAAAAGAATCAAACTTAATTATAAGGCATATCATAAAATTTATTAATAAAAGTAAATTAGAACATGAAAAAGTTTACAGCAATTTGTCTGCGTGTAGTCCATCTTTAGGAACATGACATTTGAAAAAATACAGAATCTGAGAAGGACAAAAAAGCCCAAACTCTGCAGCAGTATGAACTCTAGGTAGGTAAGGTAAAATCCTTATGCTTATGTCAAAACATTTGGTAATAGACCAAGAAATCAGTTTCTCCAGTATTTTTTATTGGTCTCATACTGTAGGTTAGGCACTGTACTACACTCTGGAGCTAGAAGTCAGCTATAAAGATTCCTATTATCTAAGAGAAGAAAACATGTACAACCATGCATATACATGCACACATCTTGCAAAGTAAAAATATAGAGGGCAAAATGGTACCAGTAACAACTTCTGCAGGTTAGTAGGCATAACCTTTGGTGATTCAGACATGGATTCATGATGCCAAGGTGTTATTCTATAGAATATTCTTTTATTATGGACTGTACTTTTAATTAAAATTGCAGTGGGCAGAGCCCATCTATGTCATGGAATTTTGTAATGGGGAACTTAATGCAAATACAGCAAAACAGTTTATTTTTAGCTCTCATGAAATTAAATTTACTTAGTTTGCCAAACAACATAGACTAAATTTCAACACATTTATGTGATATTGGTATCCTCTCACTTAGAAACTGGTGAAGCCCATTGCAAGATGTTGTTAAGGGACGGTTTAAAAAAATCCTGTATCTCTTCTGGATCTGGGATTGTGATTATTATTCCTGGGCAAATCTCCTCCTATACTGTACAGATAGTGGTGTAATTGGTAAGTGATGGAGGTAGATGGCTTATGCTTGAATTGGCTCTCTTCTCCTTTTATAATGGTGTGAGCGTGGGCCACCTGACACAGTCCAGCCTTTTGTTTACTTTCTATAAAAATAAAGATGACTATTACACTGGAGTGGGCTAAACAGTGGGTTCCACAGATAAGTTCTTGCCTGAATCTCAAATTTATGAATATGATCTTCCTTGTAGATAAAATTGCATTTATGAATATGAACATCCTTACAGATATAATGAATTTAAGCATCTTGAAATAAATTCATCTTAGACTTTCCAGATGGGACACAAATCTAGTGAAAAGCGTCCCTACAAGAAGCAGAAGAGAAGACACAGATAGAAGAGAGTGGGTGGTATGAGGACAAGGGCAGAAGCAGTTGTCATGTAGTTGCAGATCCGGGAAACTATGCAATGCCAAGAGCCCCCACAAGCACAGCGTTATCTAACCCAACTGTACTGTCTATACACACACATCATGATTATTTCTTTCTACAACCCTTCCTTTGTCTACACCTGTCAAAAGTGGGCACTCCATTGATTCAACTAACTTAGGTGCTTGAACTCGACACCACAGTCCAACACAGTCCAGCATTCTGCAACCATAGTGAGTTATTCAAAGAAATTGTCGACCATATCCATTTACAGCTCAGCTTAATATTATGGGCTCACGATGTATACTTCATTTTTATATTTTTATACTTTTCTGCTGGATGGTTAAGACCTAGATAGATCAAAACTTACATACCAACACAAGAACTTTATATATCCTATGTGGTCATTGAAGTCTTTTCAGGGTTTATCTTGTAGTCCTGTACATTATTCTGTAGTTCCTTTGTCTGTGTCATCCATGTGGATGAGTCACGGCCAATGCTTGACCAGATTGCTCTCTGTGAGAGCCTGAGAGAAAGTTTTCTCTTCATGTGACTCTCCCAAGGCACACTTTAGAACTTCAATCTCTTTCCTCTGTGGCTCTACAATCTCCTTGCTCAGAAAATTTGGAGCTCACCTGAGTCTCATGATATTGCAGTACAGGTTCTCCTATGTCCTGAGTCTTCACTGACCTTGAAAGGCTAGGGCCAAAATGTTGGCTGGCCTTGTGGCTCTTCTATTTCTCCAACTCTGACTTGTGGTCTTAGATTGTTAACCATCCAGAAGAAAAGCTGATTAGTATCCTGCAGCATATGCCATTCACTTTGCCTTATCTGACTCAATTTATTTTACTTGTTGTACATTTCCTTTTGTATTTCTGCTTTTCGCCTATGCTTCTACATAATTTTATGAGAGGCAAGATCTGCACTAATGGTGGTTGGACAGGATATTATGTCAGCTTTTAGTGCTATGGTCATCCACTAGGTAAATAATTATTGAATTTTTGATATAATTCAGGTATAAAAAAAAGATAAGCAGCTACACTCTTAATTCACTGATAAGAGATATCTGCTGAAATAATATCTGTAAATATAATATCATGTATGCACCTTGTACAATACCAAAATGTTATGAAAACAGTTTGCAATGTATTAATTCATCGACTCTGTATGGTTAAGGTGTCTTGAAACTGTCTGATTGACATTTGTATTTTAATAAAATAAAAATAAATGGAAAAAAAAATAAAGTTTTTCCATGTGAAGTGAAAAAAAAAAGAAAAACAAATCATGATGTGTGTGTATAGACAGTACAGTTGGGATAGATAATGCTTTGCTTCTACATAATCTTATGAGAGGCAAGATCTGCACTAATGATGGTTGGACAGGATATTATGTCGGCTTCTAGTACTACGGTCATCCACTAGGAAAATAATTATTGAATTTTTGATATAATTCAGGTATAAAAAAATAAGACAAGTAAGCAGGTACACTCTTATTTACTGATAAGAGACATCTGCTAAAATAGTATCTGTAAATATAATATCATATATGCACCTTGTACGATACCAAAGCAGTATGAAAACAGTTTGCAATGTATTAATTTATTGAATCTGTCTTGTTAAGGTGTCTTGAAACTGTCTGATTGACATTCATAGTTCAATAAAATAAAAAAAAAAAAAAAGAGCCCCCACAAGCTGGAAGCAGCGAGGATGGTTCTGCCCTAGCGCATCCAGCTCTGTGTGAGCATAACCCTGCTGGCATTCAAAGTTTGGGCTTCTGGTTTTTAGTCCTGCAAGACAATAAAATTCTGCTGAATTCAGACACTCATTTTGTGGTAATTTGTATGTGATTCCTAGGAAACTAAGTATAAGTACCCACGTGAGAGTTTTGCTATGAAGCTGTAAATCAATGGCATAATATAGGACGTAGAGTTCGCCCTCCACAAAGCCAGCTTCATTGTTATTGGCACGACTGTGTTTGCACTGGTGAGCTCTGCTTTTTCCTGCGCTCTCCATATCACTGTGATTTTCCCTTTGGAGAAACTACTGATTTTTAGTCTTGAGTGAATGAGGCAGGGCTAAAAAATATTTTTACTGATTCATGTAGGAGTCCTTTGGAGACTGCATTTTTTCCTACCATTAGACCCAAGGATTCTCCACTGTTTGACCCTTTCTTTCTTTTGATGGCCTATATCATAGTCCTTTTAGAGAATATTTGCTAAATAAAATAAGAACTGTAAATATTATTTTCAGTTTACCCCTGACTATTTTGAGTCTGTTTTTTTAATCACATATTTCCACTTGACTATTCTGAGATAGATTCACCTTCAGCATGACAAAACTATTAATATTTTACATTCTTTAAAAGCAACTTTTCTTTCTCTGTTAATTATACGATGTTCCTCTTATTTAATCAGGCTTGCAGTCTTTGGTGCCTTTAACTTATTTTTATCTGCCATAACTAATAGTCTATTAATATTATCAATGTTATTGAAAGTTTAATATGGAAATTGGTATTCCTTAATGTCTTCTTTTTTCTCTCAATACTCAATTTAGCTCTGATTCCCAGTGTTTTATAATGAGATTATTAGTATTTAATTTTATTTCAACACAGGGACATTCTCTACCCTAAAAAAGGGTAGAGATTCAGACAGCTGGAGAAAAATATTTTCTTGAATACTTCTTAAATTTACATTTCTCTACTATTACAGTTCAACTTAACCAGCAATAGGAAAATACAAAATAATAATCCAATCCTTACATATTAGAATTTTCATGGTGATCAACAATGTGCAGATATATTAGACAGATAAGCGGGGAAACAATACAGTGTAGGTGGTATCTCAATTTAAAAAATATGAATACTCATTTAAGAAAGCTTAATGAACTATGCCAAAGAGAAAATAGTAATTATCTGGGAAGTAATTTTCTTTTTGTATGTTATAGTTTTCTAAAATTTCTACCGTGAGCATGTATAATTAGAAGTAGTACATGTTCCAGATTTAAAACAACTATCTATTGATTTCTCATGGGCTATGATACAATCTGAATTTCTTCGGCTGTCCTTGAGGACCTTCCTGACGCTGGTCACACTAACATTTCCCATGCTACTGCAGGCGCAGACCCCTGTGCTTTGGACATGGCTGCGCTGAACCCAGATGCCTGAGAGCCGTTCCTACCCTGGCGCCCTCCCTCGGTTCTACTTACGAGTGCGTCCTTGCTTCTGAGTCCCATGCGCCCCTCAAGGTCCAGAACTGCCGAGTACTTCATCCATTCTTGATGAGACAGCTGTATTCATACTTGATCTCTTTTTTTACTGAACATCTTGGTGCTGTCTTCAATATTAAATAATTTAGCTCTGAATTCTGTATCACCTCAATACTAAAAGCTTCCGTTTAAAAGATCGTAACATTTTAAAAGTAAAGTAAACTTCTTTGGACTGGGCATCCTGTACCTCAGTGGTTTCCCTAGGGAGACTTCTAAGCACCTCAGTGATGTTTCACATAAAAACTTTTAGGACATAAATAAGAAAAACCAACTGAAACATGGTTTTTAAAGGGGAATTTGGGGGCTCATATAAATGTCAATCCAAAGGAAGGATGTCTTTGTGGTTTTGACCTGTTTCTCTAAGGATTTATAGGCTTTGCTCTCCTCTGTGAACCACCTCATTCTCAAAACAGGGCTTCCTTTGTGGCAGATGCAATAATTTTAAATTATGTTGAGCACAACACACAGACTTTTTTCTCTGGTGAGGCAGGACTACTGCATACCCATATCTATGGCTTTCTATTGAAAGTCCTTGGTTGGTTGACTTGGGTTAGTTCCTATATCCTGGAGCTGGGTGTGATCCAGGCTTCCCCATTCACATTTATCTACATAAAACAGCAGATGGGAAGGAAGATAACCTGTTAAATAGAAAGGCACTAGGACACCTGTTTGGTAAGGATTCTTAAAATGATGGTTAAAAAGTTATTTGGTACCATCAATCAATCTCTACATGTGACCATATTTAACCAAAAATGCATTTATATCACTAAAGGAAGGCTTAAAAGACTGAGAACTTTGATATGTCAAATGAAGTACCCAGCTAGTATATTGTCAGAAAATTTATTTCAACAGGAGTTTCAGAATTAGGCTATGACAAAACTCCTACTTAATAAACTAACTACTGTACTTCAGGTAAAAACCCTACTGGTGTATCTCACCTTCAGTTTTATGGCTTACTGTGAGCTTTATTAAGTACGACTTTACATTAATTGAGAAGCAATTCTATGCACAGGACTAATTCAAAATAGTGTGCCTCAAGCATAAGAATTTGTTTTAAAATACCATATATTTTAAGAAGCACATTCAAATTTGTTAAAATTAGGGCCGCCCAAATAGCTCAGTGGATTAAAGTGCCTGCAAGCAGGTGCAGGGGCCTGGTTTGATTCCTGGGCCCACCATGTCAGCCCCGCCCCCACAGGGAGCACTGAGAAGGCAATTGAGACTGGGCGTGACTGCATACACCTGTAATCTCGGTTCTTGGGAGGCTGTAAAGAGGCTGACTGCTACGAATCTGATCTAGTAGTGAGACCCTGAACACCCTGTAGACCCTTCCCTAAAATACAAACAAACAGCAACAACAAAAAAAAAAACCAAGTTAAAATTATGATACAAAGTACAATAATAGTTCTAGTTCATGCAATTCTAGTATTTTCAAATTTCTATGCCAGGTAGTTTATATAAGTTTTAGTAAGTGCTGAAAAATTCAAAGAAACAATTCTTGATGATAAATACTAGAATTTTTTCAAGTTCAGTTTTGTTTTTATTATGCTGTTGATTTAATATCTTTGCTTATTAAATATTTCTATATTAATATAATTAATGTTTTTGAGCTGCATTTCCATCTTTGTAAATAATTATAATGCTAAGGCCTATTTTGAGATGAGACATACAATTCAGAAACATTTTCTTGAAATTGTACTGATTAGCAAATTGTCTTCAAAAATAATAAAAGAGCTTTTTTAACTGGTAAAAATGAATTGATATTTTACCTTTCACCTACTATGTTGTTAACTTCTTTTTCTTTTACTTCTCCACAAGAACAATGCTAGAAACTTCATATTTGATGATTCATAATTCCTAGTTCAAATCTTCCTTATTTTTTATGCCAGTCAAGTCCCAGGGGATACGGGCAGATGACAGAAATAGGAGAAGAGCCTGCGGAGGATAAAACACCACTTGGCAGAGCATAGAATGAGACAAAAGGCCCCAGGAGGAATAAATGTACAACTTCCTAAGGCATGGTCAAGTAATTACTCCAACAGTTGTTATTCTGCATTGTGGAGGCAGATTGGCCAATCAGTTTCTCTTAGACCTCAAAAGTCTTAAAGATTAATTAAATGCAACTAATGCACAGCAATTATCAGCAGTGACCTAGAAATGTGAGGGAAATTTTGGCAGTAGGATTACAGATCTGGAAAGTCAGAGATATTTCAGTGGACTAAAATACCTGATTTGTTGGAAGCCACAGAGAAAAACTATGAAGTAGGAAGAGTTTGTAAGAAAGAAAGCAGAAAGTAGCAAGAACAAAGGGAGAGAAAATGGTGTAGGAAGGAAATAATCACAATAACTTTTTGGTTCAGAATATAGAAAGGCTCTATCTTCAGTAGGGTAAAGTAAAAAGAAAACGTCTCCTCTGGCTGTGAATGCAGTTGTTAATTTTCATTTGGGCTTCTGTACTGCCAAAGGATTTGGGTGGTGACAGCAAGAACATAAAGGGGACTGTAGAATCCTTGGTCAACATGATACTGTTTGTAAGCTTTATGGTGAATAGGGACAAATTTCCTCATGGCTTTATTATAGTAGAAGGGCCTTAGAAGCAGCTGTGTCATGTTCAGGCCTTTGAATAAAGACGTCTGATAGAAAATGCTGGCGCAGGTCCTATCAAGCCACCTGAATGAGGGGAAGTGGTCGGGGCTGAGAGGGACAATGTCAATGAGGAAAGAGGAGGCTTTGTGAAATGGGGTCGGGGGATAAATAATAAAGAAAATTCTGGTTGTGGTGGAAAACAAAGGAGAACGGAGACAGCAGCTGAGGGTAAATAGGAGGTTGAACCAAAAGAGCAGTAGGGAGGGATGGCTCATGAAGACAGAGCGCACTTCATGAGGGACAGCTTTGTCTCAGGACCACGTGAAAAGCCAAGAGGAGAGAAAGCATCACAGAATTCAATAGATGGAAAGCAATGGGAAATAGGAACAATAGGTGTCTGCAGATGGGACCCAGCCTGAGACTGAGAAAGGGAGGGCTGTCTCACGTGGCAGAGGGTAAATCTTCCCACCTCTGAAGGAGAAATGAGCCCACAAAGCATTGAATCTAAGATTGTTACAAATATAAAGTAGAAATCTCTTCTAAAACTCAAGTATGTAGCAACCAGACATGCAGCCTCTGAAGCTTGGAAAGTGGAAAACATGGTTTTGATTTAATGGGAACTAAAAAGCTTGGTACAAGGAGTAGTATCTATTTTAGACCTAGATCATGGTTTGTGATTGCCAAGTGGCCAGAATTAAAGGGAACTTTTGTTCAAGATAACCATCAGAGTGATTTTTCATAATGTTTGCATGAATGAAAACATTAATGGGTGACAGAATGGATATCCTGCCTTTCAGCGTATGCCAAACATCTACTCTTCCCAGTTCTTGGGAGTCTGAAGGATGTGTCTCTGGTCTGCTTTCTGAAAGAGGAGAGTGAAACTGCAAATGAAGGAATTTGGGTGATTTCTTGAGAATTACACCTATACTTGTCTTGGAGTCCCTATTGTATTGGTTTTATATCTTTGTTGCTTTGAGCAAAATCCTTTAGTCTTCTGAGCTCTGGAGGAGCAAGACAGTTCCTCTGTTTGGTTGTTGTGGAGATTCAAAAATTAATGTTCACCAAGAGTCTGATTCTGTACCCAACAGATGGTAAGTGCTCTGAAGGATAGAAAGGTGCTTACTGATACTGCTTAATGAATATGATTGTGAAGGTGAAGTCAAAGTCAGGGCTGGAATGCCAGGAACCTGCTTCAGGGTCTTTCTTCCAAACTAAACAGCCAAACCTGAGACCTAGACTGAACATGTGACCAAAGAGGCGATTTAAAGGTGATAGAATGTTAAGACCTTGAAAAGAAATGTGAGAAATAGTTTCTCAAAATAGAAGAGGAGGGATTTCAACTCGAGCTCAGGAAAAGGTGAGAGAAGTACTTCTAAAAGTAAAGAGAAAAAGGGACCTGTGGATCCAAGTATTTCTAGCGTAGATTACAACCGGTGCACAGTGATGTTAAAATTTTGGTGGATTTTGCTGTTCTTTTTCACCAGTGATTCAGATTACTTCATGTATGGGGTTAAAATGCCAAAAGGGTGTGCTTGTGTTAGTGGGCACATGTATAAAGCCCATAATAATTGTTCCAAAAAGCCAATTTTGCTGAATCTGATTTTTTAGGAAAAAAACTGATGAGAAGGCAGTTACTATATGTAAACGAACCAGCTATTACAAAGTTGGTGCAGGCTTTACTATCTGAATATCCCTATTACAAAGTTAACAATATTTTGTTTTAACACTAGCAAACAGCATCATTCTTTTGATTTATTTCTACTTTCTTGACAAGCACAATTTTCAAAGTTTGCTCTTAAATTCCTAACCCAGGCATCCCTAATTCAGCTTTCTCATTATGTCTATGTTGTAAGACATAACAAGCAAGCTTACTGGTGACAGTCATGGTATTCATGACCATATAAATCACATTCAGAAACATCAAGCCCAAATTGTGATTCAGTAGATGTGCACAATACCATCCACATTATTAGTTTCATTGGAATTTACTAAAGACAGTAGAAGGCAATGCTTAGGCTGAGTTATGCTGTGCACACACATACAGATAATAATAAAAAAAACTTCAGAGAATATTTTGAGTCACATATTTTGTATTAAAGTGAGACACTGAGTAAAGAGAAACTTGATACAGGTCGGCTCCTGAAAAAAATGTTAACAATAAGTTTTACAATTCAAGGCTAAGACCTATTCTTACCTCAGAGGAAAAAGGGGACCATTTAATTGATATGAGAGTAGGCCAAGAAGAAAGATGCTAAAAATAGCTGAAGATTCTTCTTTGAAAGTCATGTCTCAAGAACTTGAAAAGTGGGAAATCTACAGAAGATGAATGAATAGCTCTTTTTTTTTTTTTAGCCCTTTTTTCTTTTTTCCTTTAATCTCATTGTACTTTTAAAATTT
This sequence comes from Ctenomys sociabilis, assembly GCA_004027165.1. Classification (NCBI taxonomy): domain Eukaryota; kingdom Metazoa; phylum Chordata; class Mammalia; order Rodentia; family Ctenomyidae; genus Ctenomys; species Ctenomys sociabilis. The sequence goes on along the minus strand of PVKA01002664.1, from coordinate 49,625 downwards.
TCTGGAGCATAGTTTGCAAATAAAATCAGGCTAGTATGTATAATATCACATTTTGAGATACACACATCCTGAAATGATGACTACAATCCAGGCAGTTCGCATGCCCATCACATCACAGACTCCGAGCAATTCTTACCCTCCTTTAGAAATGTTTCATAATGACACCAGGCAAACAAAGACGGTACAGGGGCTCAGTGGAGAAAAGAGTGTTAAACCCATTACAACAGGAAGTGAGAATGGGGGTGGGAAGAGAAGGGCAAAAATATACCCTTTCCAGGCCACCCCTCCAGTGATCTATGTCCAGCCACGCCCTACTTTGTAACAGCAATTCAGCTGCTGATCTGGTCGGCTGATGAACCCATCAGTGACTACAGAATCTCCATCATCTAATCGCCTTACACTTAAGTTATAATTTGGGGGGCAGTTTAGACCCAAACCATAAAAGAATCTCATTCCCCAAGATAGATTAAAATAGTTAGGTGAACACATTAGAAAATTTCTTTTTCTTAGTTTTTTAAAGAGAATATAAAATAATGATAATAAAAACTAGAAATGATACAGAATTCCATCAAACAAAATGGTACCAATTTGACAGTAATCATTGTATTGCATAGTATTGTTTTCAGATTAGTTGTTTAGGTTATCAGATATAAACATGTAAAACTGAACAAAGGAAGAAAAAGTTATAGGAGATTAAGAAGAGAAATAAGAAATTTAGGCATTAACTGCTCTGTCCTATCAACCAGCAAAAATCAGCAGTACAATTATCGAAGCCATCCTGTGTACTTATATAGATACATCTCTTTCCCTCCTCCTCCCTGTCCAGTCCTCCTTCTCATCTCAGTCCTTTCTTCCTTTGAACAGATTCTTTCCCTTTCACAGTATCTATTGTACCTTTCAGATTTCATTTACTCTTTTACATTCATGCACTAGTGAGGCAATGTGATGTTTGCACATGTGGGTCTGATTTATTTCACCAAAGAAGGTGGTGTCTGCTTGCAGCCATTTGCTGATAGAAGCCTTAAATTTATCCTTTCTACATCTGAGTAATACTGCACTGTGTAAAAATACCTTGACATCTCTATACATTAACGCATTTTTGAAAATAAAAAAAATTCAGAAATGCCATATTCTTCTGTAACTTCCTTCTTCGGTAACTGCAGTGGATACCCTTGTGCCTCAATAAATCCATGTGAATGTGTCTTAATGATATAATTAATCACTAGCTGTTGTTTTTCTCTTCCTTCCTCTTTCTTCCTTGTTCCTTTTCTCATCTAATAACAGTCTCTCTTCTATCTTCAGGTCATGTTTTGTAGATTCCACCTGTTAGGGAAATATTTGACATCTGTCAGAGTCTGGCTTATTGTGTTCATGTGATGATCTCTTGGTCATCTAATACCCTGAAAATGACATAAGTGTTCCTTGTGGCTGAATGCACATTTCAGTGGGTCTACCATATATTTTTACTGCTCTGCCAATGGGTACCAAGGCTCGCTGTACATTTAGGTATTGTGAATTAGGTCATTTTAGTAACTATAACCGAGGTTGCAAGTTTTTGTATGAAATTAATATACATGACCAGGAAATTCAAGGAACAAGAACTTAAAGAGAAAAAGATACCTTATTATGTTCCACTGTGGAGTTGTGTGGCATTCCCCAGACGGAATAGTAGGAGAAGCCTATTGTTACATTGTATGTGATGGATAAGATCATGTTTTTTGCTTCAGGAGGTAGTGATTTCTGCTACTTGATGTGATATTGAACAGAATACATAACGTGTAAGGCATAGTCACATTTTCACATCAAAAAGTGGTGTTCTTAGGATACTCAACACCCTGTTTTGTTTGTCCTGTTTCAGTATCACCTGAATTATACCATTACAATACAAGTCAATGCATCTTAAGTTTTCCTTTTTGGCCGGGTTCTAAAGGATGGATTTCCTAATAATGGTGTCCACACAGTGACCTAACTCCACAAAATCCACTGGCTTCACATCATATGTTTTTTGTAGTTGCCAAGAATTTTGTAAGACAAATTCAAAACAAAATGAAAGAAGATGTGAATACCTTTTCTTTATATGGATTGATGCCTGATACTTATCCATGATTTGGTTAGCTCTGTCTGTGCTTCCCATGAGCTGTTTATACACTGATCATATTTGGCTGCTGCATTTGTACCTTTTTATTCAGTTTTTGGGAAGAACAATTGACAAGACATAGTAGTTCAATATCAGCTCCAGAAGAGGCATCAGTGACAACATGGTGATCGTTCCACCTGCTTGTGCTTCTTTCTTTTTTCTGTACGACTACCTTTGGTTCCAGCATTGATTTGTTAATGTGATATTTTCTCACTGTTCTTGCTTTGAGATATCTTACTAAACTGTGTTTTTCAAGAAGTTCAGTACTGGGGAAAATATTTTCCAATACAAAATGACATTGGCTGAGTGTGCCTCTGGAACCAGCTCATCGATTGAAGGCCAAATGATGCCATAGTCTTCCTGTTTAGTGTTTCGGATTTTATACTGACATAACTGAAAGTAGCAAATGTAGCTGTACCTGTGACAGCACACCAAAACTTATAGCCAAAGCAAATGGATTTTCCCCAGATAAATTGCAGTTGTGATGACCAAAATAAGGAATCATGGATTAATCAAAGCAAAAATGTTTCATTTGGGAGAAATTCCACCATCTCTCATTGTTTGCTTACAAGAGGTCGCAACGTGGAGAACTTGTCCAATGGATCCAAATTTGCAACATCACCAAGGCATAAATCAGAGAACTTAGTCTCAAAGTGGTCACATCTCATGGCAGCACTGGCTGGTACATTACACATATCTGTTCTTCCTTTTCTGAATATACCCCTTTCTAGGAACTGAAATTTAACCACCAGAAAAATAATTCCTAGAAAACATTTGAATTTGGAGCTAGTCAAGCCAAAATGTACATGTTTACCTCACGTGTATAAATTGTAGCATGTGAGAGGGAGTTCAACAACCTTATCATCAAAAAAAGTTCAAGAGTTTCTGTGGGAGTTCTCATTTCAGAGAGAAAAATCATTTGGTGTTTCTGTAACTCTATCTAAGAAGGGCTGTGGAACTAGGCAGGCTTTTCCCTTTGGGAACAATTTTTTTTTTACCTTCCTCCTGCTTGATGGTAGAGGTTGCTGTGCAGTAGACATAGATGGAACTTTGTCAGGAGAGTCTTCCTTAGGTGTGCGTGAGGTATCGATCGTATGGGTCAGACCAACAGCTGATGCAGCATTTATCAGGTGGTTCTATCACTTGCGTCTATGCCATCACCTGTCTCTGAAAGGTCAGCTATTTCATGTGTACCTAGAGTTTGAGGCATCTTGGGATTAATAACAGAATAAGGTTTATTAGTCCTGGTGGTAGTGGTTTTTCCTGGAGTTTCAAACATGGAGCATGCATAATGTCAAACACATAATTGCAAACAATAATTTTTGTATTTTCTTTTTAAGGTGCAATATCACAACCAGTAGGAAGTAACAAAAAGTAATAGTATAGGTTGTAACACAGTACAGTTACATGGACCTGTTTTTGGATACTTCCTCAAAAATCTTTCTGAAATCTCACATCTTTGACAAGCTCCCACTTGCTGGAATCTGCAGCAGTGATGAGCTCTATGCAACCTACAATAACAGGTGGCCTTAGGAGACAGGTGTGTATGGAAATTGGACCATGGTGATGACCTTGAACAATAAAACACAAATAACATCTTAGCGTTCCAATGAGGGAACATTAAGCACTATGAACAGGGGAAATTTTTTCATCTTTTTGTCTCTAATTTCCTTTAGTGTTCTGAAGTTTTCAATGTAGAGATCTTTTACCTCCTTGGTTGGTGTAATCCTTTGCATTTATTTTATTGATGCCATTGTGAATAGAACAAATTTCTTTCTTAGGTGACTTATTATTGGCATGTAGAAAAACTCTAATGTTGATTTTGTTCATTAAATTATTTTATGTTGATTTAGTGTCCTGTGTGTCACTTGTAACAGAAGCTGATATTATGAATTTGAAGTCTTGCTCATTCTTGTTGGTATAAAGAACAGGGTAGGATTTGTTATGTTGTGAATTATGAAGACAAAAAGTACACTGAAATAGAGAAAAGTTAGTAACTACCAAGAATAAAAGAAACACAAATAACTGCTGGGGCAACGCATAGAATGCATTGGCTAAAAAATGCTGTAAAGCTATCAGAAATAACAAACTAAGATGAACCCTTATAAGATAAATTTAAAGTGCCACATGAAGATTATGAGTTCAAAGTTCTTTATTCAAGTAAGAAAAAAGGCACAGACTCCATATGTACTGAAGTACTTGTGGTCAGTTTAGATGATTAAGACTGACCAATCAGCAAAGAGAATTGTGAATAATGGGGAAGATCTTTAGACTCTTGTGCAAAATCAAGAAAAAGTTATGTGTTCCAGAGCAGGGGGTGCAGGCTCTGGAGCTTTTATGACTGGAGTGCCTCCACCTTAACATACTGTGTATTGGGTAAGCTTTGGAAAACAGGTAAGTTCTGATGGATATAGAAAAAAATGTGGGCTATTTCCACATCCAATTACTGAGAAGCAACATGCTAACAGACCACACGAGGAAGTAAGAGTGTCCATGGGATAGATGGAGGAAGATGTTTTCTGGTTCAAATTTTTCTTTTTGACTTTTGGGTGTTTTTGTGTACCAGTTGGGAAATAGGTTACATTTTTTTCAGTGGCAGATAAATGGGGAGAGGTGAACTGACTGGCAGAACTGATTAAAATGGTGGTATCTCTACAATTTCTTTTATTTTATGAATTTAGGACAGGACCTACAGGGTGTACAGACTCTTAATGATCCTCCTGTTTTCAGCCTCCCAAGTGCTGGGATGACAGGTGTGCATCAACATACCCAGTCCCAATGGTGGTCTCAGCCCGCCCCACGGTTGGGGCTGGCAGGGCACCCGGGGGATCAACCTGGGCTACTGCACTCTGCTGAAGCAGGTACTTTCGTTAGCTGAGCTATCTGGTCAGCCCTGAAATGGTGGTATTTCGAAAAGAAAACATAGGCAACATAGAAAGCTGAATGTCAATTACATGACAAAATATTGATTTTCACCTGCCTGTTGGACTTTGTTCATGAAATTTCTATAAATAAGAGCTAACACACAGAGAAGGCTGATCCTTGAGATTTATTTTGGGTTTTAGTTTGATATTTCTTCCCTACTTGTAGCAGCAAATTCTTCCATAACTTTTGATGGCAGCTCAGTTGCCCTCCTCCTCCTGTGCTGAATTGTCTTCACCACTCAACTGCCGTACCCACAGTGCCTCTGGACATCACTACGGTGCTCCCTTCCAGTTCCATGCTGGTTTCATATTTGACAGAGAACTTCTAGAAATGACACAGGTTTTTGATGGTTGTTGCTTGCTTTTCCTTATTATGTTTTTAATCCCTGATCTTAGACAGGGGTCTAGTTGTAGTTGGTAGTTTGTGCTTGTCCACTCAACGAGTGATCATGTGTGGTATTATGAGCTTCCCAAGGACATTTTGAAAGATATTTATTCTGGTTGATGTTAGACTACTAAGAGCAAATTATATAGGTTGACTGACATTCAAACTGTGGGCAGTTTCTGTGCTGCAGACCAGGAAGCATAAACTGTAGAGCTTTTCTAACTAGGGCGTCTTAGTATCCTGTGTCTTAAGTCTTGCTGGGATGCTAGTCCTGGCTTCACTGTATGCTATTAGTATAGCTTTTCCTTAGCTTTGAAGTTAGGTGATAGTTTGACTTCTAGGCAGTTATTCTTTTTTTTTTTTTTTTTTTTTTTTTTTTTTTTTTTTTTTTTTTTTTTTTTTTTTTTTTTTTTTTTTTTTTTGTTGTTGTTACTGTTCAAACTTTTGGGATTGTTCAAAGTCAAGTACTGTCCTAACCCACGGACTATCTACTTTGTCCTGGTTGTCACTTTCCACATACTCTAAATGAGGTGTTTTTTTTTATTTGGCTCAGATAGATTCCACAGGAACATGACAGTTACTACCCAGAATCATTGACAGCCAGGCCTCCTCTAAGAAGATTAGATTTTTTTTAAAATCCAATTACTTCTCGTGTTTGGCTTTCACACTGTCCCTATTCTAGACCAAGCTACCACTATCACTGTTCTCTCACGGCGTCCTCAAACTTCCCTACAACTGTCTTCTTCCTGTCTTAATTAACGTCCCGCATAAAAGTCAGAGTGCCCATTGGAATTTGAAGTCAAATCATTACTTCTGGCCCAAATCTGACAGATCCACTGATAGCACTTGTTGAAGAGACTACTCTTTTCCCAGTGTATACTCTCAGCATTTTTGATGAAAGTTATTTGACTATATATTCCTGAGGCTTTTTTTTTAATGCTACTATCATATTATTGTGATTAGTTCTCCAGTCTTATTTTTTTCTCGAATGTGTTGTGTCTACTTATAGGTCATTGTGACTCCATATGGATTTTAAGATTGATTTTCTTTCTTTTTTTTTTTTTTCATTTTTTAAAGAGAATACAAAATAGTATTGAAACAAAAATTACAAATGTTACAGAATTTCACTTAATAAAGTAAGATGAATTTCACAGTGTTTGTTGTAATGCATAGTACTGTCTTTGAACCAGTTATTCATACTACAAGACATATGCTTGCAAACTTGGAAGAAGAAAGAAATTCACCTACTTAGGCAAGTTCAGGGACTGGAGTCCTATCCCTGGCACTACATGCCATATTGTCCTTGCCCCTAGGATCACTGTGCTGGCTATGGAGACCCTGTACCAAATGCATTTTAAAAAAGCATAAAGAAATATATAAGAAATTAAGAAAAGAAAAAGGAGAAATAAGTAAAAAAGACTGATTTTTCCATTTCTTAAAAAGTAATGTTTGGATTTTGATTGAGATTGTGTTGAAGCTGTATCCCTTCCTGGGTAGTATGGGCATTTTAATAATATCAATATACACAAATGAAAGATATATATTCTATTGATTAAAAAACCCCATAGGGTTTTTAGCAATACTGTATAATTTGGTTAAATTTATAGTCAAGTATTTTATTCTTTTTTTGCTATTGTTATATATGAGGCTATTTCTTAATTTCTTTATGGATTTCTTTGCCTTTGGTGTATAGGTGTGCAATTGAGATTTGCATGTTGACTTAAAATCTTGCAACTTTGCTAAACTTATTAGTTCCAATAATCTTTTTGTGGATCTTTAAGATATCTTACATAAAAGACCTTATCATCTCAAAATAGAGGCAATTTTATTTTTTCCTTTCTTATTTGGATGTACTGTTTTCTCCTTCCTAGTTGCTCTTTCTAGGACTTCTATGCTGAACAGAAGTGGTGAGATGGGCACCCTTGCTTTGTACCTGATTTAGAGGAAATCTTTTGTCACCATTGAGTACAATGTCATGGTGAATTCCTTGCAGCTGCAGAAGGTGAAAAGACCAGTGATAAAGAAAACTAAGACATCCCATACACAGGATAGCTCTCCGAAGAATTGTGGGATTAGCTCTTTGACTCATAATAGCAGTAAAAAATGCCTCTTAAATGGTCTTATGTTCACTAGTTGGAAAGATGAGGTGTTTGATTCGTCCTGTATTAATAAAGTGTGATAATCAAAATAATTTTGCGATGTGTTTGATTGTGGTACCCTTTCTCTAGAAGAGCACATCTTCTTATATTTGAGATTTTAAGATACTGGGAATGCTTGAAGTCAGAATGCTAGAGGATTACAGAGTTAGTCTATGTTAAAAGTAGAATAAGTCGCATGGCCACTAAGGTTCCTTGACATGCCACACATGGTACTTAAACCGAAGGATGCTGTTGGAGGTAGAGAAACAAAATTTAGATAGCTAAGGCTTTCTCCCAACCACACTGATTGATGAGGTACCAAAGTCCACTTTTCCTGTCATGCAAATTGAGTTTGTGACTTTTATAGCTTATTTGATCATGAAATTTATTTTTCTGCATCTCCATGTTTGCTAGTAAAACACCTGAAAGATAGTTTTATAACTAAATTTTAACTTTTATTTGTTTTTGTGGGAAAGCAGTGACCCGAAAATCTTTGTAGACTATGCCTATAAAATGTACTGGATAAATATATAAAAAGCAGGGTATCAGAATATTTTATTAACTTCACTGCTTCTTTTTCACTGCTTTTTCTTTCTCCTACTATCTGTTCAAGCAATCAGACTATGTGTATCCATAAACATTGCTCATTGATTTAGTAATTTATTCATTCAACAAATATTTATTAAGTGACTACTACATGATAGGCATTGTTCTGAGAAGTCAAGGTGCTTAAGGGGGAATTTCTTTGCCTGCTCACAATGTGTGAAACCTTTATCTGGATGTATTACATTTGTTATTTATTCTTCATGATAAATCTGTGAACTATCTACTTTTTCCAGTATTTTATATAGAAAAGTTGAGTTAGAGAATGGTCTTTGTTCAACTTATCATCATAGAATAATCCTTTACTTTGGTCTAATGAGTTGTCTTAAATTTATATTCCTCTTTAAAACAGCTACATTATTTGATTAAAATACTCAGTATTATAAAAAAAAGAAATAGAAAATGATTATTCTAAAGTATTTCTATCTCTCAGGTCTCAATGTTCATGATGGATATTTCTTCATCATTTTTCTAACATCCATCTGTGCCCTTCATTGCCCATAATTCTCCCATTTCTGTGTGTGTATTTGGGAACCACATGGCACATGGCCCAGCTGTGGAAATCAATGAATCCCACGTCTTCATCATTGATATCTGGAGCATCAACCAGTAGGAAAAATCCATCCAGAGGGAAGCTCTGGATATCTGTGGCATGCAGAGTGAAGCTTCTTTCTTTCTGGGCACAAAGCAACATAGCTACCCCACCTAAAGACAGACTCATCACAGCAGGAAGAATAGAGGGAAGCACTGAGTCTAGTGAGGAGAAGAGACTGGAAATCGAGTCTTGATGACATCATGAGATAAAGTCTCTTCTTTTCTTTTTTTTGTTTGTACTCTTTATTATTATTTTTAGAACAGGATCCCACTACGTAGATTGAAGACTTTTTTTTTTTTTGGTGGAACTAGGGATTGAACTCAGGCCCTTGCAGTTGCCAGGGAAACGCTTATTCCACTGAGCCATCTCCCCAGCTCCTCTTTGTTATTATTTTTAAAGAATATAAAATAGTGATAGAAGAAAACAGCATTATATATGATACCAGATTTCACTAAACAAAATAATAGAAATCCAACAATGGTTGCTGCATTAGATGATGATATGTGCAAATTAGTTTTTCAGATTACCAGATATAAACATATAAGTTTTGTTTTTTTTAAAAAATAAGAAGTTGTAAGAAATTCAAGAGAGGAAAAACATCAGACTAAAAACAAAAATTTTAAGCATTAACTGCTCCTTTTTTTATTCATATAATTAGAATTCTCAAAGAAGAAAGGAGTAAGCAATAAATACTTAAAGATATAAAATTTCCGAATTTAGTTCAACTTATAATACCACATTTCCAAGAAGAATGAACCTTTTGTACAAGAAATTTAAATAAAATCATACCAAGATACACAAAAATGAAATTGTCCAAAACTTATTATAAAGAAAAAAGTGGTTAAATATATACATAAAAATATTAGCTATGGAAGAATAAAATTAAAAAGCACCTTATTCCATATTAGAAAGAAAAAAGAAAGGCCAAGTGTGCAAAAAACTAGACTAAAGGACTGAAAGAAAAAAAAGACCTATCCTCTTTGAATTTTATACTTAACAAACATACCTTTGACAACTAAAACTGAAATATTTTCTAGTCATACAAACTTGCAATATTTTAATATCTACAGACATAGCATATAATAATAAAGAGCATAATTCAAAAGGCATGAGGAGTTGCAGTGTGCTCCTGGATGAACAATAAAGAACTCTCAAAGTGATAGCCATGCATGACTATATAAAATATATTAGATGAACCCTTATTTAAAAGGTCATTGAAGATTTCTATGAAATAGTACCAATCTTATGTCAGGTTATATACATATATTTTTTCCATATATATGTAGGTGTGTGTATAAAGGATAGGGAAGGTGTAATATAAAGTCAACAGAAAATTGAAATATACTTTTTAAGTTTCTAATACTAGGAGAGGATATCATACAATATCTTCAGATAAATTGTAATTCAAAGATATAGTATAAATCTTAAAAACAAAAATTAACATTAAGCAATATTCAGAAAATTAAGTGTTAATTAATTAAAAATTAAGTGTTTCAAAAAATTGAGCTAAGAAAAAGTTTTCATGATAGTAAAGAAATACTAAGAATAAAACAAGATAAATGCTGGGATGACAAAGTAATGACCATCACTTCTGATAGTTTGGGGATAGGATATTGCACAAAGTTCTAGTGTGTTGTGGACATGGATAATGACCATGACACTTACTGGTGGCCAGGTGTCACCTGTGGGACTGAGCTACAGCTATTTCCTTGAAATCCACCCTATAGACCCTATGGAATCATGACCTACAGGGTGCAAGAGAAGTCCATTTGTAGAGTGTGCTGATGGAAATATTTTGCTGCTGTACACAAAAGAATAACTGAAAGACTGCTGTTGTATACCTCTTATTCTCCTGTGTTTGTTTGCCCTATTTGGTGGGTTCTTTCCATTCTTGTTCATGGGGTTGTGATCATTTTGCTCTGTCCGGAGCATCATTTAGTAGTCTGTGTAGGCTTCGCTTTGTCATTTTGAAATTCTTTAGTTGTTCTTTGTCATGGAAGTATTTTACTTTTCCACTATACTGGAAAGAGAGTTTTACAGGGTATTTCAATCTGGGTTGGAATTTATTTTCTTATAAGGCTTGAAGTGCTTTGCTCCATGCTCTTCTTGACTTGATGGTTTGTGAAGAGAAATCTGCCATTATTCTAATGGGTTTTCTTTTAAATGTGATCTGTTTCTTTTCTTTAGTGGCTTTTAGTATACTGCTTCTGTGTTGGATTTCTGGGATCTTGATTACTATATGTCTGGGAGTGTTTTTAATTGGGATGATGTTATTTGAAGTTCTATATAGTTCGGTTTCCTGAATGTCAGATTGTTGCCCCATATTTGGGAAGTTTTCTGCTATGACTTCTGCCCATATTCTTTTTATATCATTTGTATTGACTCCTTCCTTCTCATTGATGCCTATTAGTCTCACATTGTTCATCTTTGCATCATCTTGCAGGTGTTGAATTATTTTTTCCTGCATCCTAGTTGTTTTTAAGAGATCTTTGCTTACTTTTTCACTAGCTGCAATTGTGTCTTTAAGGTCAGAGAGTCTATTTTCACTTTCACTCAAACGGAGTTGCTAGCTTGTGATTGAGGTTTTAATTTCCTGTATATCATTTTGGATCTGTTTCATACATTTTATTTCTTTCCTATATTGCTTATTCAGGGGCTCCATCATTTTTATGTTCTGCTCTATCTTTTTATCAATGTATTCTTTAGAAACACTTAGTACTTCTTTGATTATAGTTATCATTACACTTTTTACTTCTGAAATTATTTCTGATCTGATTTCCTCTCTACCTTTTTGCAGTTGTTTCTTCCAATGCTATTATTTCAGAGATTTCAAGTGTGTGATTTCTAATTTCCTCTCTGCTAGTGTCTTCTGCATTTGTACTGGGTGGAGTTAGGGCCTGAGACTGCTTTTTGTTCTTTCTCTTTGTCATTTTGTGTATCACTGATTTTTGACCTTTGCTGTAGAGCTCAGAGTTATCACCTTAGCACCAGGTCCAGATCTAGGAAGTTCAGACTCCTCCGGGTGGGTGTGGCTTGGGTCTGGCTGCTGTGCTCCACTTCTTCCTGCTGCAGCCTTGCAGGTGAACCCTTGTGTCACACTGGCAAGATGTTCTGCTCCTGAATCAGCTGGGTGGGTCTTGCCTCCAGCCTCTTTGCAGGGAGTTCTGCTGAAGGGTTCCACCCTGGCTTCACTCTGGCTCGCTAAGGTTCATGCCGCCCTGGGTGGTGTCGTCACAAACCTAATAAAGTCTCTTCTGAATTAACTTCCATTGTTGGAAGTTTTAGTTGTATTTTGCCCAAAGTCCTCTTTAATGTTTGAAAGATTTTTTTTTTTTTTTTTTTTTTTTTTTTTTTTTTTTTTTTTTTTTTTTTTTTTTTTTTTTTTTTTTTTTTTTTTTTTTTTTTTTTTTTTTTTTTTTTTTTTTTTTTTTTTTTTTTTTTTTTTTTTT